>PVIU01010118.1:0-65023 GCA_004026605.1 Ondatra zibethicus
GAGTCTGGTTTGATCATATGCTCATTCAGTCCCAGTCCAGGTGGATTGGTGCACTCCCATTAGTTCAGGCACACTGTCTCAGTAGGTAGACCAGCCCCTCACGGTCCTAACTTCCTAACTCATCTTCTCCCACCTTCTGCTCTTCAGCTGCACCTTGGGGGCTCAATCCATTGCTCTGATGTGAATGTGGGTCTCTGTCTCTATCTCCATCCATCCCCAGCTAGGTATTCAGGCAGCAGAGGAGAGGGTGCCAGAACTAGCCTTGTACCATAGTCACATTGATGATTATCTTGATTACCATTAAAGGGAGAAGGTTTTTAACAGAATAACTTACTTTTACCAAAACTTCCCTTCTGTTGTAACATTGTGCCTCCCCCAGTGGTGTCAGTCTCCTTGGTGTGACCATCCCTTCGCATTCTCAGAATCTTCTGCCTGAGTTTTAGATTGTGATTTTCCTGGTTAGAATTTGTGTAACATAAAGAAGCTGTGCTGCAATCCTTTAGCTATCCAACCTCTAATGCGTAGAAAAATACAAGTAGAGATGGCATTGAATGAACCAATTTTCATAATACAATAAAGTGATTTGTATTTAATGGGGAATTTGAAAGCAGAAACTGTCCATTGAAGTCACTATTTTAAATAATAAACGTTGTCTTGCAATAAAGGATGTGAAAGGATACTTTACTGTTTATTATAAAGCAAAATCCATGCATAAATATCACAAGACACAATATCCATGCATAAATATCACAAGAAGAATCTGAACCAAGTCACCAGCTGCCACTGCCCCCACCACTCATTCATCATTTGAAAAGGCCTTACATCCCTTGGCCCCAACTTTTCTTTCGGTCATGTCCATACCCAGTGAAAACCCTGCCTCTTACACCAAAACACTCCTTTCAATTGGCTAGAATACAAGTGACAGAATTCCTGTAACATTTCCCCACTTTTTGTCTAATTAAGAAGGAAAGGATCTAATCTTCACATAGTAAAACTATACACAATAAAAATTATTATCAAGTATTGTCCAGATAGAAAGGAAAGGTAATACCCTTAACAAAAACCAAACAACATACAAGAACAAGTATTAAGTAAGAAATGCATTCTAATTATCCATTCCATAAGTAATTTGCATAATTATAGAGATTACTCCAATAGCTGTTCTAAAGAGTCCTAAGTTTTGTACCTAATATGTCTTTTGCCAAGATTTAGAAGAATTGTAATTGTAACTGCCTAGTTTTCAACACCATCAAAAATATGAGAAGGAAAATAATGTTAGCTGAGTAAGAAGGCAGTATAAGCAAGCAACTTCAAAAAATGTAAGAAATGACAAAAAACAGCTGGCTGCCTAAATTGTCACCCAAGGTTCCTCTGCAACACTGATGCATCTATATTTAGCTTATATGTCTAGAATATCTGACAGACCTTTTTCAGAAGCAGAAATTTCAGAAATTTTGAAGGACTATCCTACTCTGTCTTGTCAAATTTTGGCAGTAGCCTTTCTTTGTATACTGCTTGTTCAGTTAAAACAGCATACTGTCAGCAGATGAGGCAAGGGCATTTTCTTGTTGGAAAGGCTATCTTTTGCCACAAAGAAAGCCTCTTCCATATAGAGTATGTTTTGTGCCCATCATCCTCTTTAGAAATATATCAGTGCTGCCAGGAGCATGTCAAGCAGTCTAAGTTATTAAAATACTTTAAATACCTATTTTGTAGGTCTTTGAAGTGTTTGAAAATTACAAACATATTGAAATATATCTATGTATATCTAGAAAACCCAACTAAAATGACTATAAATTTGATAATTATGGGTGACTATTAACCTGTTTTTCTTTATTATCCTTTATAGCTTTTAAGCAAAAAAAACTTCACATTGCATAAATGAATAAGCTGTGTATGCACAAACTATATAGGTAATACCTTAAGCAAAAATAGAAACAGATGAATAGTAGGACAATAACCTCAAATTTGTAACAATATCCAATATATCTTAAACAGAAGCAGAAACATATACAACATAATGAAAAATAACCTTAAATTTGTATCAATAAAGAAAAATATCTTAAGCAGAAGTTGAAACATATATACACTATAACAAAAGTAACCTTAAATTTGTATTAATATGTAAGTATACATACCATTGTTAATTATTTAAAAATAGTTGCTTTTTTAGTTTGAAAGTAGATTTAATAATCTATCTTTTATCATATCATATGTATTCCCCCTTTCTCTTTTCTGAATGAGATCCCTGACTCTAACAACTTTTGTTTAGCATTGTGCCCTATCACAACTTGGAACCAACCCCCTTATTAGATGACAAATATCCATAACCCTGTGAAAGACTAAAAATCTATTCATCCCACCTCTTGGGAAAGAGGGTATCTATAGATAGAAGTTTCTGTCTCTCATTGTCCTATAGTCATTCAGTCCCAAAGCATCATAGAAGCTTGTATTAATTATAAACTCTTTGACCTATTAGCTCAGGCTTATTATTAACTAACTCTTACAACTCAAGTTAACCCATAATTCTTATCTATGTTTAGCTATGTGGTTTGGTACCTTTTCTCAGAGAGGCAATCTCATCTTGTTTCCTTTGCATCTGGCTGGTAACTATGTCTCTGCCCTTTCCTCTCCCCAGAATTCTCCTAACATTACTGTCTGGCTGTTGATCAATAAGAATTTTATTAAACCAATACAAGTGAAAAATCTTTACAGTGTACAAAAGCATTATCCCACAGCATTCCCCTTATTTCTTTTCAAAAACAAGACCTTGAATCTAATCTCCTTTGTTTAACTTTTTTCTGAATATTTGCCATAATAACTTGTAACCAACACACTAAATAAATACAAGCATATATAATCCAGTTTCTTGGGGAAAGGGGGCATAGCTTTCTTAGCTACTTCCTGCTAATTGGGATCTCTGATAATATTATGGGGACCCAAAGAAAATTTAGATTTATAGTCAAGTCCTGACTGTGAGGTTGTATCATCTTAGCAACAGTCTTGAAGCTGTTCTGAATGTAGAATTCAGAGGAAACTGTAACAGAGGTGTTCTGAAATGCTGACTCATCTGGGCCATCTGCCCTCATTGGAGATTCTCTAGGGGACTTCCTTGAATAAACTTTATTTTTCTAAATTAAGAATAAATCCATGTTCTCTCATTTCCTATGGAAATAAAAGCAAACCTCTTCTCCAAAGTAACATGTCCTTGACTTAAATTTTGAAGTCAAGTCATTTTTAAAATAAATAGGTTGAATTAATTCAGCAACATTTTTCATCAAACATCTTTTAGCACCTGATGCTCATTTTTCAGCAGTCAAACAATTGAAAGACAACACAATAACGTACAGTGTCTAGACTCTCTGTGTATTTTCCATCTTCACATGGCTTTTTTCTTACTCTTTTTTTATTATTTTTTAAGTTTTAGTTTTTTGAGACAGGGTTTCTCCAAGTATATTTGATTGTCCTGGAACTCACTCTGTAGACAAGGCAGATTTCACAGACATCTGTCTGCCTCTGACTCCCAAGTGCTGGGATTAAATGTATGCACCACCATACCCATCTACTCTATTTCATTTTAAAGGACTTTATCCTTTTTCTTTTCTATTTGAGTTCCACATATAATTTTAAACACACTGTAAATGATTTAGAGGTTTGTGTGTGTGTGTGTGTGAATATGTCGTTATTGTGCATCTTTATCTTTTTTGACCACATGAGTCTTTAATCTGCTAAATTGCATGTTTTGGATTAAAACTGCAGTTTGAGAGATGACTCCACCCCATTTCTTAGCATTTTGAGTGTCTAGCTTCATGGTGGAGGTCCTGGCAGGAGCCAGATTTATTACCACAACACTGTGGAGTTTCAAGGTCCATGTGACCCCCAAGAAGCCTGATGATGGGTGCTCATAAACACCATTTAAGTACTTTGTGGCAGATCTTCTTAAGAGGTCTGTGAGGTTTTTCCCACTAATGGTGAGACAGAAATCTTCCCTTACAGGAGCAGTGCTCCTGCTTTCCTCTAGCAAACAGAACCTACTGGAGAAAAGATGGTTACCAAGAAGCTGTGTTTTACTCTGTTGTCTATCTAGAATTCCACATTTTAAATTTTCTTATAGCTTTCTCATGCTTTATGTGAAAATTCTTGCCAGATATTTGGGTGCCATTTGTAGATGACAGTTTCTGTCTCACCTAGTCCTGCAGTTCTCAGTCCAAAGAAACACAAAGAGGCTTATATTAGTTATAAGCTTTTTTACCTATTAGCTCAGGCAAATTATTGACTAGTTCTTGCAACTTAAATGAGCCCATATTTCTTATCTGTTTAGTCATATGGCTTGATACCTTTTCTCAGTAAGGAATTCTCATCTTGTTTCCTCTGTGTTTGGCTTGTGACTACATCTCTGCCTTTCATCTTCCCAGAATTCTACTAATTTTGTTGTCCTGCCTATATTTACTGTCTAGATATTGGCCAATCAGTGTTTTATTAAACCAATCCAAGTGACAAATCTTTATAGTGTACAAGTGCATTATTCCACAGCAGATGTCATGGTCTTAAATTGCTTCCTGCTGTCTGGGGGACAACAACATCTTTAGAAGACCCTGAAGAAAGAGAAACAATGGTCAAGTCTTAGGAAAACCAGCTGTATCATTTATTCCTAATCTCTGACTATGGAAAAGTGTAGAGTTTATATGAAGTTCTGACTAGAGTGTTTATAAGGGTGGACCATCTCAGCTAGCCACCTTGGAACTGTCCTGAGTGCTTTGTAGTCCAAAACTGATCTTTGGGTTTCTTTACCAATTTAATGACATTAATATGATCCAGGCGGAATTGCCATTGTAGGGCCACATTATCATTTTGAAATCTTCAGAGACCACCTTAGGAAAGTTTGTCTTTCACTGTAGAAAATGCAAGCATATTAAATGTCATATGCTATAAATACTAGAGAGGTTAAAGGACCATGATCTATTAAATACTTATGGGATATTCATGCTTAATTTCTAAATATGTGTTTAAACTCAATCCTGAAGTCATATACAAGAATCAACATGAAGCTTAAGGTGAGAATTGGTTAGAACTTACAGTATTATCAATATCAAACAAAAATGTTAAATTCTGAGATAGTACTTATAACTAAAAAGATTTTTTAAAGAGTCAGTGTAAATTCAAGGGGAATGAGATTAGTGACAATATCATAGTCCATAGATTTGGGGATATTTTTGTGTCCCATATAAGCTGTCTCTCTGATATGAGACAGAGACTAAATTTTCTTTTAACAAATATTCTAGTTTAGAGAAAGAGAGAGGCACACTCCAAAGTCAGCTTTAGTTTTTAATTGAATCAGGGCTACATGAAGACTCATGAATGTAGAGATCATTAAAAATAAATATTTCAAAAGGTTTATAAAAATTTACCCTGTTGAAAGTATGTTATAACATTAGGCAAGATTACCCCTTTTTTTGGTAATATTTTCAGATAGTTTTTTCTTTTTCCTTGATGCTTTTTTGTCCAATTTCAATTGCTTTCAATTGCTCAGGATGGATTTTTTTATATTCTTCTCTTCTGTGGGACAATGGTCTTATACCCTATAAAGATCTGTCACTTTTATTGGTTTAATAAAATGCTTATTGGCCAGTAGCAAGGCAGGAAGTATAGGTGGGGTGACCAGAACAGGAGAATTCTGGGAAGAGGAAAGGCTCAATATGCAGCCAACACCCAAATGCAAAGGAAGCAAGATGAGAATGCTTCACTGATAAAGGTATCAAACCACATGGCTCACACAGACAAGAATTATGGGTTAATGTAAGATATAAGAGTTAATAAGAAGCCTAAGCTAACAGGCTAACCAGTTTACAATTAATGTAAGCCTCTGTGTGTTTCTTTGGGTCTGAATGGCTGTGGAACCAGGCAGAACAGAAACCTCTGCTGACACTTCTCATTTTTATTGTTTGGATAGGCATATGCTATAGATTTTCCCGCTACTCAGCTTCCCTCCTCCCCTCTCCCTTTCCATCCTCTCCACAGCACTACCTACCCCTAATTTCCTCAGGAGATCTTGCCTTTTTACCCTTTTTTAGGTAGATCCGTGTATGTCTCTCCTATGCAGCGAACTCCCCGACCAGCGAGGAAGAACAGCCACCACTCAAGGTTTCTTCTCGGATCACGCTTTATTAGAGAGCCTCTAGGTTGAAGGGAGAGCGGGAGGCGAGAGAGAGCAAGGTCTAAAATGGTGGCTGCTTATATAGAGAGATGTGACGTGACTCACGCCTTGATTGGCTGCTATGTGCCCGCTGGCACCAGAGTCCTCTGGATTGGTTAGGGACACTTAGGTTATTGCGCATGTGGGAAGCGCCTGGATGCTCAGTCCAGAAGCATTGCCAAATATGGAATTGTTTACCTCCAAAATGTGAGGATGCAAGCGCCATCCTGTAATGGCGTTTATGCCTATGGCTCCCTGCACTCCTACAGTCCTCTTTGTTGCCTAGGTTCTCTGGGGTTGTGGCCTGTAGGCTGGTTGTCCTTTGATTTATGTCTATTATCTACTTATGAGTGAGTACATATTATATTTGTCTTTCTGGGTCTGGGTTCCCTCACTTAGGATGTTTTTTTCTATTTCTGTCCATTTGCCTGCAAAATTTCAAGATGTCATTTTTTTTTTTACCACTGAGTAATATCCCATTGTGTAAATGTACCACATTTTCCTTACCCATCGTTCAGCTGAGTAGCTTCTAGGCTGTTTCCAGGTTATGACTATTATGAATAATGCTGCTATGAACATAGTTAAGCAAATGTCCTTGTGGTGTGATTGTTTCTCTTTTGGGTATATTCCCCAAAGTGGTATTGTTGGGTCTTGAGGTAGATTGATTCCTAATTTTCTCAGAAACCACCAAATTGATTTCTAAAGCATCTGTACAAGTTTGCATTCCCACCAGCAATTGAGTAGCACAGACACTGGAAGCAACAATTAATAAATGGCATGTCATGAAACTGAGAAGCTCCTATAAAGCAAAAAAAAAAAAAGGTAAACAAGACAAAACTGCAACCTACAGAATGGAAAAATATCTTTACCAACCCCACCCCACATCTGACAGAGGACTGATCTCTAAATTACACAAAGAACTCAAAAACAAAATAACAAAAGACCAGATAATCCAATTTTAAAAATGGTGTACAGATCTAACCAGAGAACTCTCAACAGAGGAAACTCTAAAGCTTAGATACTTAAGGAAGTACTCAACATACATAGTCATCAGAGAAATGCAAATCAAAACAACACTGAGATACCATCTTACACCCATCAGAATGGCCAAGAGTGAGGGAAATACTCCTCCATTACTGGTGAGAAGATGGGTGTTCTTATTTTCCTGGAAAGACAAAAACAGAACCTTGCCCTAAACTTAATTTTGGTGTGGTTTTCCTCCTATCATGTTGAATCACCATGTTGGTAGATAAACTATCACCTCTCCTAATCAAGAGGTCTCTCCTGTTCATATCGAATCTTTACCATTTTTATGGTATTCATAATTTTTGTTCCCCACTGTAACACATATCCTGGTTTCTATTCTGAGGTTAACACATCTTTAAAGTATTCCAATTGCTTTAGTATTTGCATTTAGTACAAATGTCCTCCTGTAACTGTTTTTGTATTTCTCATTAACATTTAGAAAATTTGAAGTCAATAAAGCATTGTGCAATCTATCTTTAATGGACATTATTACCATTTTCTACTTATTAAGATTTTCTCTTAATATGCGATTAGATCTTTCTGTAATTCCCTTGTCCTGTTGGATTGTGTATATTTGTAATATGCTCTTTGCTATAATATGCAAGAAAGTATTTCATTTTACTAGGGATATATGCTAGAGCATTGTCAGTCTTAATTTGTACAGGTATTGCCATGATGGCCATAACTTTTAATAGATATGTAATTACAGAATCAGCCTTTTCAGAACTCAAAGTAGTTTTCCATTGAAATCCTGAATATGTATCTGTGGGATGGTGTCCATATTTTAATTTTCCAAATTCTGTAAAATGAAACATATCAATTTGCCAAATTTCATTTTTTGAGTACCCATTGAGTTAATCCATTCTGGTAATAGAGTTTGGTTATACACTTGGCTTGCTGCTAAATGATAGAAAAATCCTTTTTTAAACTTTGGCTATTACTATGGAATTTCTTTTGAAATTCTGAGGCTACCGGGATATTTCTGAACAAAGCTGATGAATTTTATCATTATTTTGTATTAGAGAGCCTACTAGACCTGTATGGAATCTGATTTGTATAATACATATGGGATGATTTTTATTTTTGAGTATTTCCTGTAATTGTATGAATAAGAAAGTTAATTCTGAATCATCAGATATAAGTTCAGTGGTTTTAATATGTAAAACAATTTGTTCTGCATATTGTGAGTCAGTAACTATATTAAGAGTTTTTGAAAAGTCTAATAATAGCATGAGAATACCACATATTTCTGACTTTTAAACAGAATCATAAGGACTTTGAGCCACTTTACTTAGGTTTCCTTATTTATAACCTGCCTTCTCTGATATATTTCAATCAATATAGAATGTAGGGGGGATCCATATATTATTTTTTCCATACAATGTGAGGGAGGACACAAATTCTTTTTAATATAAATTGAAGTCTTTCACTTTTGGGATATTTGTTGTTAATCTCTCCCAAAAAAGTTATTGTAAGCTCTTAGTCAATGTTTATTGTCTCTCCATAGTGAGGAAATTTTATCATTAGTTAAATATGCTACAATTTTTGCTGGGTCCATTTTTATTAAGTGACCAAGTCTCAATTTTTTTAAATCAACTCAGAAAACTTTTCTATGTAGGTCTTTATTTTTTTGCTCTATTTGTGGGGCAAAAATATCTATTCCTGAATATTACATTCTCTCTGTATTATAATTTCAGTAGGAGAGTGGGTAGAAGGTAGAATAACTAGGACACAATCAAACTCTGGATCCAAGCAATCCGTACGTGTATCCTTTCATTTTTTTTAACCAGGGAAAATTCTCTTTCAGCTTCAGCTGATAAATTTTTTTTCAAGTATTTAAGTCCTTGTCAACTGGTAGGGTTTG
This sequence comes from Ondatra zibethicus, assembly GCA_004026605.1. Lineage (NCBI taxonomy): Eukaryota > Metazoa > Chordata > Mammalia > Rodentia > Cricetidae > Ondatra > Ondatra zibethicus. Next base: position 9,084 of record PVIU01010118.1, read on the forward strand.
AAATAAATTACTTTGTTCTTGAGTTGTTAAATCATTAACAGTTAATGTTTCCTAGAAATTTTTTGAAAGTCATTAAGAGTTCTCAATTGATCCCTCCTTATTTGCACCTTTTGTGGTTGATTTTTTTTAACTATTTTATATCCTAGGAAATTAATAGAATATCATCTTTGCATTTTTTAGTAGCAATTTTTAATCCCCAGTAAGCAATATGGATTATTATACCCCTTTTAACAGCTTCTTTAAGGTATCAACATTTGAATAAGATAGTAAGATAGCATCTATATAATGATAAATTATGGATTGAGGAAATTGTTCATGAATTATTTTTAACAGCTGTTGTACAAAATATTGGCACAGGGTGGGGCTGCTTAACATCCCTTATGGGAGAATTTTCCATTATACCTTTTAGTGGACTGAGGAATTTTATAAGTAGGCACCATGTAAGCAAATTTTTCTCTATCCTGTTCTTGTAAAAGTATAATAAAGAAACAGTCCTTTAAATCAATCATTATAATAGACCATCATGTAGAAAATAGAGAAGAGAGGGCAATTTCAGGTTATAGAGGGCCCAGAAGCTGAATTGCTTTATTTACTTATTCAAATCTATTAACTTTCTCCATTCTTCAGTTTTCTTTTTAATGGAAAATATAGGGGAATTCTTAGGAATAGTAAATTCTTCAATATGTTGAACATTTAGCCTCCCCCCATACCAGCTGTTTTAATGTTGGTAATGGTTTTGCACATATGGGTAATGCATACTGAACACTGTTATGCTCACCTAACTGCTACCACTGTGTATCTTTCTTTTTCCTCCATGCAAATATCTCCTGTGTGCATTTATATTCATTTTGTTTGTAACCCACTGGGATTAAACAGGACTTTTCTGTGTGATCAATTGGAAGGAACTGGTGTGAACAGCAGTAGCCATGCAACTCAAGAGAGTGATTGATCCTCTCCAAGAATCTTTCAATAGCCAATAATTCAGCTATAAAAGGTACAGAAGGAACAGAGTTCCTTCTCTGTTCTCAGCTAATTGTTGATAGGGCAAGTCTTGTGTGGGTGCAGTGTAGGTCATGGCAGTTGTGATTTAATGGTTGTAATAGTAATATCAAATGTAGAGAATGGCACTTCAGAGTCCTCATCCTATCTTTTGGCAAGGATGAAGCTTTGAACACAGTCCATAGGGGACATTTTGGAACCAAATGATAGCAAATACCCATATTTCTGATTGTAGATTTTTCCCCCTGTAATGTGAGAAATTTAAATAAAATAATATTTTATGGCAATCTACAGTCACGTTGATTAAAATATATTGCTAGCTGCTGAAATATACTTTAAAAATTCAAACTGTTGATTTTTCTTTTGTATGTGCTATTCCTTGTGATCTTTTTATGCCAAGATATTACTTCTAATACTATAAATTAACATATAATATTGCTATCAATTATTACATATTGCTGCCTTCAAAGAGTATGCTTTTTTCCAAACAGGTGCTAAATATACCCAGTTTTTCACAAAAGAAGTTCTAACAATACCCTTTGACATGTACAGTTTAAAAAAAAATGTATCATGCCATCAGGACAGTTGTCCCTAGAAATAAAAGTAGATGACAGAGAGAGGGATAATCATAAACTTTGAGTCAGCCCTTTAAGTCGTTGATTATGAAGAGTTGTGATCCCATAAACAAGAAAAGATGATCCTTACCATGGATGATGGCAGATATTTCTCTTCCAGTAACCACAATGGCTTCCAAATAACCTGAACCAGTATTCAGATGGGATCCATTAGACTACAAATTTCCAGAATTTCTGCTGGAACACATTACATCAATGAAACACAGTGATGACATAGGCTCAGTGTTGCTGAGACAACTTTAGACAGAAGATTTTCCTGGGATTCTGAAGTAATTAAATAGAAAAGGAGAGAGAGACAGGAAGACAGAGCAAGAGAGAGAGAGAGAGAGAGAGAGAGAGAGAGAGAGAGAGAGAATCCTGGAGTTCCTGATATTGACAAGAGATAGACTGAACACTTTATCTAAAAGCCTAAAGGATGTGAATATAGTGAAGAACCTTGGTTATGTGGGATTATGCCCAACTCTTTCATTTAGATTATTTTTTCCATCTATTTCAGTTTTTGCCTATGATTTGCCAAAAAAAATGCCTAGACTTAGAATATATCATCAAAACTCAACCTGTACTGAATTTCATTATAATTTTTTGTTGTTCTGGGATGCTAACTTAGTTTTGTTTTTCCTTTTGAAAGAGTTGGGAGCTACCTTATTCATATTCCAAAGATCTGTGTATTTTTGCAATCATCCTGTTAACACCTTCCTAACGCAACCCTTTAGCTATTTCTCTTTGTATTACAATAATTTGGAAAATTGTTGAGTGAGAAAAGTCTTTCTGCAGCACCCTTCCAGCAAACCGCAAAAAGTTGTGTTGAACTCTGCAAATTTTTTTTTTTTGGTATAAAATTTCTTTTTAAGCCCTCTTAGGTTTTATGTGGAGTTACTAGACCATGTTGGTGCGCCAATTTAAACAGAAAAGGGGAAATGGTGTATGAGGTTGTTCTGTATTTGTGTTGCTTTCATTGGTTTAATAAAGAAACTGCCTTGGCCTTTTGATAGGGCAGAACATAGATAGGCAGAGAAAAGAGAACTGAGTGCTGGGAGAAAGACGGCAGGCAGAGATGGAGAGCCACCATTTAGCTGCCAGGTCAGACATGTTGAATCTTTCCCAGTAAGCCACTACCTCTTGATGTTATACAGATTATCACAAATAGGTTAGATCAAGATGTGAGAGTTGGCCAAGAAGAGGCTAGATATAATGGGCCAGGCAGTAATTTAATTAATTCAATTTCTGTGTGGTTATTTCGGGGCTGAAGCTAGCTGGGCGGCAGGATGCAGCCCGCTCCTCATACAATACTACAATCATTCCTTGGCTCCTGTGTCCAAAGCAAGGGTTGGAAATTTTATCTCCTTTCCCCCACACAGTTATTGAAGCAGGATAAAATGAGAGATGGAAATCTTTGAAAATGAAGGCTTTGTGAAAGCTTAGTAAGTATATGATACCTTTGCTCTAATCAATACTTCAAGAATGGGAGGCCTTCTCAGCTCCATAGAAATCATCATATTTTTCTTTCCGTGCTCGACTGCTTTTAACTTATAATCATTTCCTTTGGTTACCTTTTGCAAACAAACATTTTGAAAAGGTGTCGATGTACACACACACAGACAAACACATATATGCCCCCTTAACTCAATCTTGATCTATTTTTTCCTAGATCTAAGTAAGAAACCAATAAATCACATGATATAATGTTTACATGAGTTTTATTTACTAAGAATTATATTTACTATGGGTATTGCTGTAATCTATGGTTTGTGTTGTAGAAAACGTGAGACGGTACCACTTGAGTCAAGGACATAAATGAAGAAACACAAGTCCAACCCAGAATAGCCACTCCAGAAGGTTGGCCTTTTTATGACCTTGTCATCTCAAAGTGACCACAAAAAAGAAACAGTTGCCTAGGCAGTACCCTTCTTATTATTTTATTAATATTCCCCTTGGGCAGACCCTGCAGAGGATAAGCATTAAGCAATTGTTCAATTACAAGCAAATAGTGTGCTAGAAAAACACAAGTGAAGAAATGTGAGAGAGTGGATGAGTTTGGAAGATACAGACAAATGCAGCTTGAAATTCAGTTCTGCTCTGATTTTTCATCCAGTGAAACTTACGTATCAGTTTACCTATTTTTCCCTTACTACATGGCTCTGATGGCCACACTAATTAATAATCTACCTATAAATATGTCTCTAAGCTTGTTTTGACCACGTATCTATCATATGCTGATCCCTGAGTTCAGATATGCCTCATATTTTTTAAAGATTTATCTTAATAAGTGTTTATACACACATGCATATAGATTGTCAAAGTGGGAATCAAATTCCCTGAAGCTGCATTTGTATGTGGTTTTAGGTCACTGGATGTTGTGTGTGTTGGTAAGCAAACTCTAGCTCTTTGGAAGAGTAACAAGGTTCCTTGACGACTGGTCACCTTTCTAGCATCATGTATGTCACAGATATATAATACACCCACTATATAATCTGTTCTACAAACACTGGGTTCATCTCACTGAAACAAAATCCTTGTCATGACAACCTCATCCTTAAATGATTTTCTAACTGCTTTATTCCTGAAAGATAAATCTAAATAGAAACCTCTCTTAATCTCTTTTCCTCCAGCCTTTGTTCAGTTAGACTATTTCAGCTTCCCCAAGCATGATCATTCCACTACAATTTGAAAATCTTGCCCACTGGGTCCTGAGTGATGCTGGTTCTATTCTAATATGTAGTTTTTATACCTTCGAAGCCCAGCTCAAACATGTTGCTATCTAAGGTTTCTCTCTTTCTGACTTTCTAGAAAGGATGTATCTTTCCTCTACTGTGTTTCAGGAAAATCTTCCATAGCTCTTTTCTCTAACTTCTATTTTGACACTGTACTTGCAAGCTATAATTATTACTGCTTGTGAAGCAGTGCTTACAGCAGCAACACTGTCTTGCCTATGTTTTATTACCACAATATGCCAGAGTACCTGAAACATGAAAAATATCCCCAAATATTTGCTAAATGAGTGGTGACAGGCGTGAGAGTCCAGTCTTTACTGGGTTAATGTAAGATATAAGAGTTAATAAGAAGCCTAAGCTAATAGGCTAACCAAAGAACTGTTCTTCCTGTATAATACTATGTTCAGAGCTTTGGACAAATGGTGGGATTCAGGCAGCTAGGCTTACTTTGGAGATGATAATAGGTAAGATGTAGGTTCCTATAGAGGAAAGTTCTTGGTTGCACGATGGACATCATCTTTTGTCAACAGTATAAATACACACTAGGGAATTCTCCTTTGTGTAAAACCTTATTGTGTAGCAATCTCCATTTCTTCAGAATTGATTGTTTTTGTCCTGGGAGGGAAGTTTCATAAGATGGAACAATTTATACTTGGAGGTTTATTAAGACTCAGGAAATAAACAGCTCAGAAACCTCAGGAAGTCCCTGAAAATGACTGGATGCACAAAGTCTCTCCTTCCTCAAGATTATATAAGGTGTATGGCTGGCCAAAGAACTCATAAGACCAACCAATTTATCTAGAAGAGACGTCTGACGTGCCAAGATGCCTTCAAATAATGCAGTGAATTCTAGCTCCAGCTTTTGTGAAGCATCCTTTATCTTGTGTCAGCTTTCAGTAATATACTCTGAGTCATTTATGTTCTAGTCAGTAACTTCTCACTCGTATTTCTGTAATATCAATATAAACATTGATTCACCAAGTTGGTACTGTTATTACTTGGGTCTAATATTAGTTCCAGAACTAATACAAATTCTTGTCTTCTCAGGACATGTGTCCGACAGCAATGCTAACCTAGTGTGAAGCACAAAGCTTCTTCTTCTAAGGCATGTTGTTATTTAGAGTCTATGGATCAACATCCACTGGTCTTCCCACAACATACAACTGTGCTTCCGTTGCTAGGTGAACAATAGCAGCTAGGAATCTGCTGATTCCATTAACTCCATTTCTCTGTATCTTTAGGTTCCTGTTTTTCTTTCTCTTTTTATCTCCTTTCTTGGAAACAAACCTACAAATATTATTCTTTTTCTTCCACAGGGCACTGTGATATACCATTGAAGATAACAAACAAAAATTATAAAATAGAACAAAATCAAATCTATTCCATCTTTTCATCTATCCATTCTTATCTTTAAGAACCATGAAAAGGAATGGATATAAGTCTCTTCTTTCTAAAGAAGTAAATGCAAATAAATAAATGATAAAGTGTTTAAGTATTCTACCAGTTGGAAGTTTATATTTAGTTCTGATTATTTTACATATTATTAATTAAGAATGATCCATCTTCTTTAAGTTATCCTGAGATAACTCCAAACTGCAAATGACAAGTTTAAGACACACCATGTAAGTCCAGTCTTTATCTGAAATAATAAAACATAGAAATAACAGGACAGAGTGCTCATTTAAGTCTTTAAAGCATTCATAAGACCCCAGATTGGGTGCAAATACTTCTGAAATAGTGCATGCCTTAACTGTATAGTGCGTTAATTGATAGCTAATACTTGGGCTAATAGTCCTCTCATTGCAAACCCTGTGAGACAGAAACACAAAAAGGCATCTAGTGGGCATTAGCTATGGAAAACAGCTGTTAAATAGGTTAAGTAGTTTCAGAAACTTTAATAACTTCATTATTTTGCTAAATTGTAAAGCTGAGCATTGATTAACTTTTTCCTGTAACTAGTAACTTATAAATGTATTTTATTCTCCTCTTTGCCCTTTCCCCACACATGGAAGCATTTATTGTAAATGTATGAACTAGAGAACTCTTATTTATGTTGCTCCAAGCATTGGGTAATTATTTGGGCCAATTTTGTTCATGGGGGAATTACAATACTTGAGGCGATGGCACAAGTTTCATTTAGTGTATTAGGCAGGAAAAGTTTCTCATTATTTCAAAATAGCTACTGTTTTCTCCCTCTCAATTCCATACTAATTTGAATGGGTATCATTTAGGAGGTTCCCATAGGGACAGCAGAGAAGGTCTCAGTTGAACAGAATGATGGTCTCGATTCTTTATATTTTTATAGGCCAGTTATAGACTCAGGCTCTGCTTATATGTTGTAAGGAATCAATCTACCAGAAAGTTTCTTGATGGTTTTGCAAGAACACTTTACTTTTATTTGGTTTTGTCAAAAAAAGTATTTGACTCAAACTAGCTCTCATTTCTCATTTTCACAAGAAAAAAAAAGGATGCATTGGTCCTTCATGCCTAGAGTTCTGCACATGCAGAACCTAAGCCAAAGATATATCTTAAACCTTATACCCGGATTTGACTCGACAGTTTTGCCAGTACAGTGGTTGGCCTATAAGCAAGAGGGTCAGCATTCCACTCCGAGGGACTGCATTAAAAAAAAATACTATGTTTGTGAGTTGTGAGTCTACCTTATTTGACAATCTCCAGACCAATGAGCAAGCTTATTTCAAAAACCAGTGTGTTGCACCTGAGGTATGACAGCCAAGGTTGCCCTGTGTCTTTCACATATGCTCATACACGTAGATTTACCTATACTCAGACATATATACATACAAAATACATATCAATGCTGAGAATTTACTGTTTTATGCCATTATTCTCTTAGTAATATAGCCTTTTAGCAATTTGTATAGATCATACATTGTATTAGACAGTGTGTTTAAGTGGTATGAATGTGAAGGTTATATATAAACAACATGCTGTTTTACATATGGGACTTGAGACTTCACATATTTTGTTGTCAAACAGAGGTCTACAAACTGTTCCCTTTATTTCTAAGGAATGACTCAGACCATCACATTCTTATAATGCATAGTACACAACAATAAAAAGAATATTGCAATGGATAAGAACGTGGTCAGGCATCTGTGACTTAGGATAGCCTGTTTTGTCTCTGATCATGTCTCTAAAATAATGATTCAAAGGGTAACTTTTAATGCTGTGCTCTACCCACTTGTCTGACTTTTGCAAATTATCAGAGTGCTGGATTTAGAAGTAGAGAATCGAAGCTTAGTTATCATATTTACTAGAAGGAATAAACAGTGGTATGTAATGCATTTGAATTGTCTATTTCCAAATTACATTGTGTGGGGTTGTTTATGTGCTCAGTACATGATAAATGATACTATGCTCTTCCCTGAAACTAAACAGTAAATTCATTCTCTGTTAATTAATAAGCAAATTTCAAAACTCCAGAGTCATATACCACTTCATGAGCAACATATGGTTTCATGTACTTTTATGTAAATTGTGAAATGATATTTTTCTCTCTATAGTATTAATTTGTTCTCTGGTCTAAATTATTTCTTTCCTTTAGCTTATTTTGAACTTAGTTCTTATTTTTCTGGTTCTATGATATGCAATGATGACAAGGGTTTATTTTTCTGAGTTAGGGTTAATGCTGCTGTGATGTCCAGAGCAATTGAATTGGGTTTATTTGTATCATATTTCCACATAACTGTTTATCATTGAAGAAAGTCAGGACAGGAACTTGAATAGAGCAGGAACCTGGAGACAGAAACTGATGTAGAGGACTAAGAGGTGCTGCTTACTGACTTGTTTCTCATGGTTTGCTCAGCCTACTTTCTTATAGAATCTGAGTTCACCGGCCCAGGGATGGCACCACCCACAATGGACTAGGTCTTCCAACGTTAATCAGCAGTTAAGAAAATGTTCTACTAGCTTTGCTATAGCCAGATCCGACAGAAGCATTTTCTCTATTGAGGGTTCCTCCTCTCAGATGATTATAAGCTTGTGTCAAGTTGGGAAAAAACACATCATTTAAAACATTATTTTTAATATCATGTTTAAATATTTATGTTTTTGTATATATGAGCATTTTCCCTGCAAATATGTATGTGCATACAGAGTCTTTGAATGTCAGAAAAAAAGTGTTATATTCCATGGAACTGGAATTACAGATTGTTGGGAGCTGCCACATGTTTGTTGGGAATCAAATTTTGTTCCTCTGCAAGAGTAGCCAGTGTTTTTAATCACTGAGCCATCTTCCATCCCTGTTACTGCTGTTTAGATGTTCCCCCTTGCTTTTGTTTCTGATATATCCCATAGGGACTTTTTTTTCATTAAGCTGATTTGTATTGGCCATCTGGAGCTACGCCTCTTAATTGTAGTTTATATACCCAATGAGACTACATTGGAGGAATCATTTCTCCTTCGCAAGTGATTGTTAATTGGAGATACCTTCTAGGTTAGAAATGGGAACTAATGTGCACTAACCATCTCAGTGCTGAGACCCCGTCTGGATGGGATGTGTGGAGACCCTGAGCATGCTGCCACAGTCTCTGTGAGTTCAGGTGTGCACCTCATATTGTGAAGTAGACACTTTTTCCCTGGTGTCTTCTAGCTTCACTGGCTCATACAATATTTCTGCTTCTTCATTAGCAAAGTTCTATGAGGCCCGAGGAGTAGGTGCTTTGTTGATTATATCCTATTTAGGACTGAGCATGCTAAAATTTCTCAGTCTCTGAACCTTGTCTCCTTGTGGGTCTCTACACTACATTCCAACTACTGTAGGAGGAGGCTTCGCTGACGATACCCATATTTTGATGCCCAGCTTTCTGTTTACATGTCTTTTAAGAACTAAAAAAGATTATTTCTTTCTTCATTGATCCATTGGTTACTCAAAATTGTTAATTTCCAAGTTTCTTATACTTCCAATATTTTTATTACTAATTTCTAGTTTATTAACATCATATTCAGAACTGCAACTCAGTGGGAGTTCTTTTAGTTAATTACATTTTGTTTTGTGCTCCATCCCATGATCTCTTCTGGAAAAGATGCATAGAAGGCATCCTTGCTATTGGGGAGAATGTTCTGTGAATGTCTATGAGGCCCATTTACTCTAGGGTGCAATTTAACTTTGCAGTTTCTTCATTTAATTTTCTGTCTGGATGATCTTGCCATTGCTAAAAGTGGGATGTTAAAGTTCTCAAATATGTATTGGAGTTGATCTCTCCCTTCAGAGCTCTTAACATTTGCTTTCTATACCAGTATGCTATGATCTTCAGTGTGTGTATATTTAGAATGACTCTCTCCTGTTGCTTAGATGGCCCCAATGTTGTTATATAATGACCTTCCTTGAAAGTCTCCTTTTGCTGTGTTTTATTTAAAATCTATGGCTACTGCTATGCTTTTTTTAAATGCTTTTTTATAGAATAGTGGATTCCATTCCTTCACTTTCAGTCTGAGTATCAGTCTATGAAGGATACCCAAAAAATCTTTTTATTACTATTGCTATTTTATATTTTAGTTATCCAGTGTAATCCTAAAGATAAGAATAGATAACACAAAATATATAGATAATTGATTTTTGCAGATTAAATTATTTTATCCTTGATAGCACTTCAATATTCTTCCTTATTATTATTATTATCCTTTTTCCACCTCCCATCTTGTGTTAGAAGTACCAGGGTTACAGATGTTCTTGATGGTGCCCAGTTTTCTTCTGTGCATTTCAGGGCTTGAACTTGTTAATCACATATCAGTGCAAATGAGTAATTCTATAGGCTGAGCCACCACAATGGTCGGTGGATCCTTTGAATCTCAGAAATACTTAGTCAACTCTTTCTGTGTAGTTTCCCTAGAAAACAGTAACATTAAGACATAACAGTGTGCCAACCTCAATGCATCAACAATGTGTGTTAGAACAAGAAAAGAAGACAGTGAAGAAGAAACAGTTGTTGTAAAAACCCTTAAAAAAAAAAGCATGCTCAAAGTCAAATAGGCTGTTACATAGTCATTTACCAGCCATCTTGGGATGTCCTAATTGTGTGTTTACTAACATAGAAGTTTTCCTATATTTTTTTCTTTCTATGTGTAGTATCTTTCTTATGTAATATTGCTAACTGGTGCTCTGGAGTATTTGTGACTCATTGGCAGCTCTTCAAAAATTAAATGAATGACTCGGTTTCAAACTCATACTGTAGATCCTTTCTGCTCAGTTGGTTTGCTTTTGAGACAGAGTCACACTCTGCATCATTAGGAAGTGTAGATTTCATTATTTTTCCCAGGATAGCCTATTAAAGTGATCCATCTCCTCCAGCCTTCCAAGTTCTGGGAAAATATATGTAGAGATCTTTTGATTCGGGTTGAATATGAGAGTATGTGAAAATGTAATTTTTTTTCTGGAAGCACTTGAAATTCAGAGTCTAAATATAGTCCCTTCAGAAACCAAGTCTATGCTAGTCTCTAATCATAGCAATTCATGAATCATCAGTAGCCTAACTTTTATAACATAATGGCTACAGCTTAATCAAGAGGTTCTTGTTAATTAAAAAGTCATTTTAGATAAATATGCATTCATCGTTTGTAAGCATGCAAAGAAACCTAGAATAAGCCTTAAAGACCTTATTCCAATGATAACAAGTGGAAACGCTGTTATATATAATATTAAATGGGCAACTGTCATTAATACAACCAGTATATATACTATTTCCATTTCCTCAAGAACACTTCTTTAAAAGCCACACCCATGCCCTTCTCAATTCTTCCTTACACTACTTTCTGTTTCTATATATTTGCAAATATTAATAAAGTGTATAACACAGAAGGTGATCATGATAGCCACTGGTGTGCAGAGAAGGTTTTCACTGTTCTTGATTAGGTGGAAACTTCAATCTCATGATGCCTCTGTAATATCTTCCCTGGCTGAGTGTGTGTCCTTATTGCTCCCACCAGGACCTTTGCTGACAGTGAGAGAAGGTGGCTGTCTGCTTAGTAAGCAACAGTAATTAAAAACCTTGATGCGACATTGATCCTTCTAGGATTCTCTAACAGGATCTCAATGGAGTGAAAAGCTGTGGACAAATTTACTGGTGGTTAGGGGCAGAGATTTAATTAATAAAATATAAATTTAGATCCTTGGCCAGAAAGTGGCCCTAATTCAGTACCAGCAGATCCATCCAGAGGGGATCTCCCAACTCAGCCTACTTTGGAGCTGAGGCTCTGGGGACAAAGAGGTGAGTGCAAGGCTACTGCGGTTTCCAAGCCTGCTCTTTTGTCTGCAAGGTCCTTGCCCAGCAAGTGGCCCTGATCAAGTACCAGCAGATCCATCTGGAGGGGTAAGTGTGTCCCCAACCAGCCACCCAGACGCCCCAGGAACGGAGTACAGGCGCCCTTCAATCCCCTAAACTTTCTGGCCATTCAGTGTGGCATCTCCCGGGCTACTGGCTTTCCTACTTATCCCACCCCAGCTTGCCCACAAGCACCCCTTTCCATCTGTGGGGTCCCAGGATCTTCCAACTCAGCATGCTTCAGTGCTGAGCTCTGGGGACAAAGTGGTGAGTGCAAGGCTGCACGGGTTTTTTTGTTCCACAGAGCTGGCATATACCAAGCCTGCCCTTTTATCTGCAAGGACCTTGACAATCAATTAGCCCTGATCCAATACCAGCAGATCCATTCAATACCAGCAGATCTACCCAGAGGGGGTCCTTAGATCCACCACCACAGCCTACTTCAGGGAGAAGGGGATCTGAGAGCCAAATCCAGTGCTGAGGGGACCTAAAAGAGGGCAGAACAAGAAAAATCCCCAAGTACACAGTTAGCCACAACATAAATCAGACCAAGCGGCCGAGACTCCCCTGACCACATTTAAAGGAAGAGTTGGGCAGGAGCCAATGCAAGAATTCCTCCAACAACCTAAAAAGCAATATGATAACACAAGAATCCAGCGAAAATGCAACAGGAAGACTTGAACAACTTAATCCAGAAAAAGTAGAAGAAATCGACTTTAAATGTAACATTAGGAAAGTGATTGAGGTCATTAAAGAGGATGTGAAAAACTCCTTAAAAGAAATGGATGAGAAGACTAACAAAAAATTAGGAGAAATGAATAAATCCCTCAAAGATACCCAAGAAAACCAAGAAAAAGCAATCAAACAAGTAATGGAAACAGTTCAAGACTTGAAAACTGAAATGGAGGCAATGAAGAAAACACAAACTGAGGGATGGCTGGATATGGAAAATCTGTATAAATGAACAGAAACTGCAGAGACAAGTATAACCAACAGAATACAAGAGATAGAAGAATCTAAGACGCTGAAGATACGATAGAAAAAAATGAACTCATTGATCAAAGAAAGCAACAAATCCAACAAATTCTTAACACAAAACGTCCAGGAAATCTAGGACACCATGTAAAAACCAAACCTATGAATAATAGGGTAGAAGAAGGAGAAGAATTATAACTCAAAGGCCAAGAAAATATAGTCAACAAAATTATAGAAGAAAACTTTCCCAACCTAAAGAAGGATATTCCTATGAAGGTACAAGAAGCATACAGAACACCGAATAGACTGGATCAAAAAAAAAAAAAGCATCCCCTCACCATATAATAATCAAAACAAAAAAAAATACAGAATAAAGAAAGAATATTAAGAACTGCAAAGGAAAATGGTCAAGTAACATATAAAGGTAAACCTATCAGAATTATACCTAACTACTCTATGGAAACCATGAAAGCCAGAAGGTCTTGGATAGATGTGCTGAAGACACTAAGAGACCATGGATGCAAGCCCAGACTACTATACCCAGCAAAGCTTTCTTTCACCATCAATGGAGAAAACAAGATAGTCCAGGGTAAAAACAAATTTAAAAAATACATAGCCACAAACCCAGCCTTACAGAAAATACTAGAAGGAAAACCACAACTAAAGGAAGCAAACAACACCCATAATAACACAGACATCAAACAACCCTCCACCAGCACAACTCATAGAAGGAAACACACAAACTCTACCACCCCCCCAAAAAAATGACCGGAGTTAACAACCACTGGTCATTAATATCACTTAATATCAATGGACTCAATTCACCTATAAGAAGCACAGGTTAAGAGCATGGATACGAAAACAGGATCCAACATTCTATTGTTTACAAGAAACGCACCTCAAACACAAAGACAGACATCTCAGAGTAAAGGGTTGGGAAAAGGTTTTTCAATCAAACGACCCTAAGAAACAAGCAGGTGTGGATATACCAATATCGAACAAAATCGACTTCAAACTAAAATCAATTAGAAGAAATGGAGATGGATACTGTATACTTTTAACAGGAATAATCCATCAGGATGAAGTCTCAATCCTGAATATATATGACCTTAATATAAAAGCACCCGCATATGTAAAGAAACATTACTAAAACTCAAAGCACACATCAAACCCCACGCACTCATAGTAGGAGATTTCACCACTCCTCTCTCACCAATGGACAGGTCAACCAGACAGAAACTTAACAGAGAAATAAGAAAACTAACAGATGTAATGAATCAAATGTACTTAATAAACATCTATAAAACATTCTACCCAAACAGGAAAGAATATACCTTCTTCTCAGCAATTCATGGAACCTTGTCAAAAATTGATCACATAATCGTTAACAAAGCAAACATAGACAGATACAAAAAATTGGAGTAACCACCTGTGTCTTATCAGATCACCATGGAGTAAAGTTAGAATTTAACAACAATTCCACCCCCAGAAAGCCTACAAACTCATGGAAACTGAACAGTCAACTACTGAACCACTCCTGGGTCAAGGAAGAAATAAAGAGAGAAATTAAAGTCTTCCTTGAATTCAACGAAAATAAAGACACAACATACCCCAACCTATGGGACACTATGAAAGCAGTGCTAAGAGGAAAGTTCATAGCACTAAGTGCCCACATAAAGAAAATGGAGAAAGCACACATTAGTGACTTAAAAGCACACCTGAAAGCTCTAGAAAAAAAGGAAGCAGACTCACCCAGGAGGAGAAGAAAACTTGAAATAATCAAACTGAGGGCAGAAATCAACAAAATAGAGACACAGAAAACAATCCAAAGAATCAATGAAAAAAAAGAGCTGGTTCCTTGAGAAAATCAGCAAGATTGACAAACCCCTGTCCAAACTAATCAAAAGGCTGAGAGGGAACACTCAAGTTAACAAGATCAGAAATGAAAAGGGGGGCATAACAACAGACACTGAGAAAATTCAGAGAATCATTAGGTCTTACTACAAAATTCTGTATGCCACCAAATTCAAAAATGCAAAAGAAATGGACAGTTTTTTAGATAAATACAATATACTGAAATTAAATCAAGATCAGCTGAACAATTTAAATAGACCTATAAGTCGCAAGGAAATAAAGGCTGTCATCCAAAACCTCCCAACCAAAAATAGCCAAGGACCAGATGGGTTTTAAAACAGAATTCTACCAGAACTCCCAAGAAGAGCTATTACCTATACTCCTTAATGAGTTTCACATAATAGAAACAGAAAAGTCATTGCCAAACACTTTTTATGAAGCTACAATTACCCTGATAACAAAGCCACACAAAGATGTAACCAAGAAAGAGAATTACAGACCAATCTCACTCATGAACATTGATGCAAAAGTTCTCAATAAAATATTGGCAAACCAATTCCAAGAAAACATCAGAAAAATTATCCATTATGATCAAGTAGGATTCAACCCAGAGATGCAGGGCTGGATCAACATAGGAAAACCTATCAATGTAATCCATCATATAAATAAATTGGAAGAAAAAAACCATATGATCATTTCATTAGATGCTGAAAAAGCATTTGACAAAATTCAACACCCCTTTATGATAAAGGTCTTGGAGAGATTAGGGATACAAGGACCATATCTAAATATAATTAAAGCAATATACAGCAAGCTGACAGCTAACAACAAATTAAACGGAGAGAAGCTCAAAGCGATTCCACTAAAATCAAGAACAAGGCAAGGCTGTCCACTCTCTCCATATCTCTTCAATATAGTGTTTGAAGTTCTAGCAATAGCTATAAGACAACATAAGGAGATCAAGGGGATTCAAATAAGAAAGGAAGAAGTCAAATTTTCATTATTCGCAGATGATATGATAGTGTACACAAGTGACCCAAAACACTCTACCAAAGAACTTCTACAGCTGATAAATACCTTCAGTGATGTGGTAGGATACAAGATCAATTCAAAAAAATCAGTAGCCCTCATATACACAAAGGATACAGAAGCAGAGAGGGAAATCAGAGAAACATCACCTTTCATGATAGCCACAAATAGCATGAAGTATCTTGGGGTTACACTAACCAAGGAAGTGAAAGATCTATTTGACAAGAACTTTAAGACCTTGAAGAAAGAAATTGAAGAGGATACCAGAAAATGGAAGGATCTCCCATGCTCCTGGATTGGTAGGATCAATATAGTAGAAATGGCAATTCTACAAAAGGCAATCTATAGATTTAATGCAAACCCCATCAAAATCCCAACAAAATTCTTCTAGACCTTGAGAGAACAATAACTAACTTTATATGGAAAAACAAAAAGCCCAGGATAGCCAAAACTATCCTATACAATAAAGGAACTTCCGGAGGAATTACCATCCCTGACTTCAAACTCTATTACAGAGCTACAGAAATGAAAACAGCTTGGTATTGGCATAAAAACACAGACATCGACAAATGGAATCGAATCGAAGACCCAGATATTAATCCACAAACCTATGAACACCTCATATTTGATACAGAAGCTAAAATTATACAATGGAAGAAAGAAAGCATCTTTAACAAATGGTGCTGGCATAACTGGATGCCAACCTGTAGGAGAATGAAAATAGATCCTTAATATCACCATGCACAAAAATCAGGTCCAAGTGAATTAAAGGCCTCAATATAAATCCAACCACACTGAACCTGATGGAAGAGAAAGTGGGAAGTAGACTGCAATGCATTGGCACAGGAGACCAGTTCCTATGTATAACCCCAGTGGTACAGACAATAAGAGCAACAATGAATAAATGGGACCTCCTGAAACTGAGAAGCTTCTGTAAAGCAAAGGACACAGTCATTAAGACAAAAAGGCATCCTACTGAATGAGAGAAGACCTTCACCAGCCCCAAATCAGACAAAAGTTTGATCTCCAAAATATATAAAGAACTCAAAAAAAAAACTAGACATTAAAATTCTAAATAACACAATTAAAAAATGTGGTAATGATCTGAACAGAGAATTCTCAACAGAAGAAATTCAAATGGCCAAAAGATACTTAAGGTCATGTTCAACTTTCTTAGCGATCAGGGAAATCAAATGAAAACAACTTTGAGATTCCTGTCAGAATGGCTAAAATCAAAAACACCAAGGATAGCCTATGCTGGAGAGGATGTGGAGTAAGGGGACCACTCATCCATTGCTGGTGGGAATGCAAACTTGTACAACCACTTTGGAAATCAGTGTGGCGGTTTCTCAGGAAATTGGGAATCAACCTACCTCAGGATCCAGTAATACCACTCTTGGAAATATACACAAGAGATGCCCAATCATACTACAAAAGCATTTGTTCAACTATGTTCATAGCAGCATTATTTGTAATAGCCAGAACATGAAAACAACCTAGGTGCCCCTCAATGGTAGAATGGATAAAGAAAGTGTGGAATATATGCACATTAGAATACTACTCAGTGGTAAAAAACAATGACATCTTGAATTTTTCATGCAAATGTATGGAAATAGAAAACACTATCCTTAGTGAGATAACGCAGACTCAAAAAGATGAATATGGTATGTACTCATTCATTAGTGGACTCTAGCCATAAACAAAGGACATTAAGCCTATAGTTCACAAGGCTAGAGAAGACAAATTGCAAGGTGAACCCAAAGAAAAACATATATAGATCCTCCTAGAAATTGGAAGCAAACAAGATAGCTGGAAAAAACTTGAGAGCACAGGGGTGGGGATCGGGGTAAGGGTGAAGTTGGGGAAGGGGAGAGGGGGTTGGAGAAGGGAGAAGGGAAGGACTGGGGATAGCTTGGTGGAGTGGGAGAGTGGAGAGTGGGCAAGGGCAGATGTTGGAGCAGGGAAGAAATATCTACACTAAGGGAGCCATTTTAGGGTTGGCAAGAGACTTGACTTAGAAGGGGATCCCAGGTGACCACGGGGATGTCCCCTGCTAGGTCCTTAGGCAGCAGAGGAGAGGGTGCCTGAACTGGCCTTGTCCCATAGTCACAGAGATGAATATCTCGATTATCACCATAGAAATGTCACCTGATGGATGGAGATAGAGACAGAGACCCACATCCACATCAGAGTAATGGACTGAGCTCCCAAGGTCCAGTTGAAGAGCAGAAGGAGGTAGAAGATGAGCAAGGAAGTCAGAACTGCGAGGGGTTGGTCCACCCAATGAGAGAGTGTGCCTGATCTAATGGGAGCTAACCAAATCCAGCTGGACCAGGACTGAACGAGCATGTGATCAAACCGGAAGCTCTAAATGTGGCTGCCAATGGGGACGGACTGATAGCCATCGATAATGGCACTGGGTCCTGTCTATTCTGCATGTATTGGCTTTTTGGGACCCTAGTATACTTGAATGCACACTCTCCTAGGCCCAGATGGATGGGGGGAGGTCTTTGGACTTCCCAAAGGGCAGGGTACCCTGCCCTCTCTTAAGGATGGAGGGGCAGGGACGAGGGTTAGTGGGGGAGTGGGAGGGGAATCAGAGAAGGGGAGGAAGTGTCAATTTTTGAATGGAAAAATAAAAAATAACATAAAATACAAATTTATTAATTTTTTTCTTATGTAATGACTGAGGATTTTAAAAATGGCATTAAGTTTGATAGTGTATTGATTACTTGTCTCAATATTCTGAGAAGAAACCTCATTAAAACAACTTAAACAATAAAGTGGCTATTCTGGCTTATATTCAGGGGCTACAGTCCATCATGGAATAGAAAGTGTGAGAGCTGAAGTGGAAAGCTGTTGGTCACATTGCTTCTGCAGTCGGGACACAGAGTGTTAAATGCTTGTGTTCAACTAGCCTTTCCCTTTTATATTCTCTGGGACCACACAATAGGGAGTGGTACCACCCACATATAAATTGTGTCATCCCATATCAGTCAATTTAGTCTAGAAAATCCCTCACAAACATACCTATAGTAATTCTAAAGTCATGGTGGATAGTCAAGATTAATCATCACAGATGGTTTTGATAAGTTTTTGAGCATATATTATTCCAAGTCCTAAGTGAGGAGCTAGGACCCAATAGTGAACTTAACATGTGGATTTACAAAACCTGCTGACTCTGTGTCTTTCTGCTCTTCCAGGAACATCCCAATTTTCATAACTGTGTAGAGAATTCTCAAATACTTGAAACCACAGTAATTTATCTCTTCCCATACTCTGGCCATTTCTATTACAGTTGTATGTATGAAATATAATATGCCATAGTAGGGAAAGCCCACTCTTTATTCATCAACTATTTTTATGAGGCATGCTACCATAAGTTTATAAGTTCTTGGCATATAAAATATGAATAACAACTAATATGCATCAGGACTAAGACTTTTACCTATACAAGTCTATAATCATACAATGAAATGCACTGATAGATTAATTGAAGAGTATGAGACCAAAGCTTTTATTTAGTGAAAGATTGATTTTGTATAAGGATGGCTTATCTTCAGATTCAGATTTTCTTGTGTAGGTATATATGTCTGTGAATGTGGACACACATACTTGGACATGTACTCCTGTACATGCATATAAACTCAAAGAATGACACTGATCGTCTTGCTCTAACACTATCTACTTTGTTGATTTGAGATAGGATCTCCAATCAGCTTACAACTCGGTTGGCAT
Organism: Ondatra zibethicus; assembly: GCA_004026605.1. Classification (NCBI taxonomy): domain Eukaryota; kingdom Metazoa; phylum Chordata; class Mammalia; order Rodentia; family Cricetidae; genus Ondatra; species Ondatra zibethicus. Next base: position 28,308 of record PVIU01010118.1, read on the forward strand.
CTAGTAAGTCCCCACAATTCATTCATCTCTTTGCACACAATTCTTGGATTATGGGCACAAGTTCAGCATACAGAATAACATGTGGGTGCTGAGGATTTGAAATGAGGTCCTCTTGCATGTTCAGAAAGTGTTCTTACAACTGAAAATTGCCCAGAATATATTTTCATTAAGGCTGCCTTTTTAACATCTTTCAATGAACTAGTTATTCCAAGATTTCTAGACCTGTAAGGCAGCCCAACTCAGTATCTCATAGAAAATACATTAGAGCTGTTGTTGAACATAGTAAGGTCTTCCTTCATGCAAAAGTTCATAGTCTAATTTTATGAAATGTTGAATATACTTATTAGTATAAGAAAAATGGTAATTCTGAGATTCATCTAAGGGTCTTGAGGTAGGGATATTGCTATTTGATTTTCTACATGAACCCATTTTAACCACTTTTCTAGATAAGAATGAGATAGTAGTTTTGTTGGAGAAAGGCCACTTGTTGGTTCCTGACGACCCGGCTAGCTTAGACCCAAAATAATCACACAAAAACTGTATTAATTAAATCACTGCTGGGCCCATTAGCTCTAGCTTTTTATTGGCTAATTCTTAAATATTATTTTAATCCATTTCTATTAATCTAGGTATCGCCATGTGGCTTTGGCTTACCAGCTAAAGTTTCAACTTCTGTATTCTGCAGGCTACTTGGCTTCTCTCTGTCTCCACCTTTCTTCCTCCCAGCATTAAGCTTAGATTTCCCCGCCTAGTTCTCTTCTTCCATGCCATAGGCTCAAAGAAGTTTTTTATTCATTAACCAATAAAAGCAATACTTAGACAGAAGGACCTCACCATACTTTTGTCAGTAATAATGTGTTGGGATGGACAGTGGCCATGAACCAAAGAGTATACTGTACCATCATGCCCACAAAGTACAAGGAAATAGATGATTTCCTACATCTTCAGAAGTAAATTCAGCTCTGCCAATACTTTGACTTTAATTAAGTAATATCCCTCTTGAAATTTCAGCCTTCAGAATGTAAAATAACAAAATCTATTGTTTTAGAGTACTGTCTTTGTGGTAATTTGCAAAAACTGCAAAAATTCCAGAACCAAATGCCCCAGGTCTATCATTTTTAATGTATCTAAACTTAAATGGGAAATTCAGTTTCTAGCCTTATTTGCAATATCTTTTAAAAAGAGCATATTCATAGCTCCTATCCAACAGAAAGTAATTAAAACATATAAAGCTATTGAGGCAATATTAAACAAATAGTAAATTGTAGGTATTCACTGTCACTATACAACAGCAATAATATCCATTCACTCAAACAATGACTACAGCAAAAAGGAAAGTTTCATTGTATATGTATGTGTCAGGGGACCTTAGAATGTTTGTGTGTCAAGATATATATGGAGGCCAGAGACCACTGTCAGGTGTCCTTCCAATCTCTTATCTCCTCAGTTTTTGAGTCAGAATATCTTATTAATTCTGAAATTAGATAATTTGGACACACTGGCTAGTTATCAAGCCCCTTGGTTGCCCCTTCTCTGTTATCCAAGCACTTGGATTTGAGGCATTCACCACCATTCTCTAATTTTTATTTGGGTACTCAAGAATTCAAACTCAGGTGCTCAGCAAATTCTTTTCCTGGCCATTTCCTCAGTCCCCAAAATAAACATAATTGTTTGCAGTGTTTGCATATACTCCCACATTATGGTTTCTACTTAGTATTATATGTGTGTGTTTATATACAAGCATGAAGGAGTGTATAAATCATTTTGTAGTCATAGCTAGTCAGAGGCCAGCTATTAAAATACAAAATGATGAAAAGAATGTTTCAAAACATTTATGAATGCTTTGATTCTTAAATTTGGAAAGGAGTTCATGAGGATCCAGGCTTGCCTCCTTATGGACAATACATATGCATGTATCTTTTATGTCAAATGCTAACTGATATATGTATTTCAAGGCTATAATATTTGAATTATAGGTCCTAGATCTTTACTGATTACATTGAAACCAAAGCAGTTCTATTATATTATGGTAACAATACTAAGAATCTCCATATCTTCACAAAACCTTAGGTGAGTGAGCGTCTCTGCTCATCTAGGACCTCCTACTCCCAAACTGATCAGGCTTTCAACTTGCCAAGTTGGTTGGAATCTCTGACAAATGGGCACAAAGCAAACCTACTGTGAGTTTCAAGATCACTTTCTGAGGTGATAATTGATATCCCTGTACATCTTGTGTGTGGCGGCTTGAATAAGAATGGACCCTATAGGCTCATATAGCTGAATGCTTAGGTATCAGAGAGAGGTGTTAATTGACAAGGATTAGGAAGATATCTCCTAATTGGGGTATAAGAGGCCTTAATGAAAAAACTGTGTCACTGAGTGTAGTAGCCCCAGTTTTTTTTTTCTCTCTGCTTCTGCATCACAATTTAGCTTTCAGATACATCTCAGCATGAATCTGCCTGCCTGCCACCATGCCCCCTACCATAATAATACCATAATGACTAAGCCTTCAAAACTGTAAGCAAGCTGCTGGTTGAATTCTTTCTTTATATTTTTTATTAATTAATTTATTTATTTTGCATCCCAACTACAGTTTCTTTTCCCTCATCTCTTTCCAGTTCCTTCCTTTACCCTCCCTCTGTTCCCAACCCAACCCACTGCTCCTCCCTTTCTGTTTAGGAAAGGTCATGTTTTCCATGAGTGTTAACAAAATGTGACATATCAAGTTGCAGTAAGACTAAGTACACCCATGTATTAAGACTGAGCTAGAAGACCCAGTATAGGAAGTAGGGTACCCAAAGCTAACAAAAGAGTCAGAGACAGCCTCTGTGTTCCCACTATTAGGAGTCTCACAAGAGGACCAAGTTACACAACTGTAATATATTTGTAGAGGGCCTTAGTCCCATACAGGCTCACTAATTATTGGTTCAGTCTCTGTGAGCCTCTATGAGCCCAGCTTAGATGATTCTGTGAGTTTCCTTGTAGTGTCCTTGACATACTCTGGCTCCTATAATCCATTTTCCCCTTCTTCTGCAGGATTCCCTGTACTCTGTCTTATGTTTGACTGTGGGTCTGCATCTGTTTAGAATAGTTGCTGAATGAAATCTCTCTGATGACAATTGGGCTAGGCACCAATCTCCTCACAGGAAATAGCCAGTTCAGGCTATGTATCCACTATTGCTAGGAGTCTTAGAGGGGTCATCCTTGGAGATTCCTGGGAGATTTTCTGGGAGATTTTCTTGTGGCAGGTTTCTTTTCTTTTCTTTTAATATTTTTCAAATTTTTTTTAAATCTTTTTTAAATTTTACATACCAATCACAGTTCCTGTGGAAGGACACTTAAAAGAAATCCCACACTGGCTCAGAATTGAGAAATAGATGGTTATTTATCTAGGGGTAAACTCACAAATCAGAATCTCCTGCATGAATGGGGAATAGAAACCGAATCCAGCAACCGGAACAAAGAGAGCTGAAGCTCTACATCGGCTTATATGGTATAAAAGGCCACACCCAGTGGGCAGGTAACCATTGGCTGTGAGACTTCCTACAGCAAGTTCTCTCTTCATCCCCTCCTCCAGTTTTTCCTAATTTCAGAGAACCCTACCACCCCATCAACTCCTTAGAAAGGGTAAAGTCTCCCATGAGGAGTCAACAAAGTCTGTCACATCACTTGCAGGACCAAGGACCTCCCCCATGTATCTAGACTAAGCAATGTATCCCTCCATAGTGAATGTGCTCCAAAAAGCCAATTCATACACTAGGGATAAATACTGGTCCCAATGCCAGTGACCCCACAGACTGCCCCAGCCACACAACTGTCTTCCATATTCAGAGAGCCTAGTTTGGTCCTATGTAGGGTCCACAGTAGTCATTCTGGAGTCAGTGAGCTCCCACTAGCTTGGATCAGCTGTTTCTGTGAGAGTCTCCATCATGGGCTTGACATCTTTGCTCATATTATCGCTCCTCCTGGTCTTCAACTGGACTCCAGGAATTCAGCTGTGGATCTCTGCATCTGCTTCTATCAATTACTGGATGAAGGTTCTATGATAATAATTAAGGTAGTCATCAATCTGATTGCAGGAAAAGACCAGTTAAAGCACTCTCTCTACTATTGCTTAGATTCATAGCTAGGGTCATCCTTGTACATTCCTAGGAATTTCCCTAGTGTCAGGCTTCCATAATATCTCCCTTTATCAAGATATCTCTTTCCTTGCACTCCCTCTCTGTCCTTCCCCCAACTCAACCATTGTGATTCCTCATGCTCTCCTTCTACCTCCCCTTCTTCTCTCCTCACTCTCTTCCCCTCTTGCCCCTCTTCCCCCACTCCTAATTTACTCAGGAGATCTTGTCTATTTCCCTTCCTAGGGGATCCATGTATGTCTCTCTTAGGATCCTCCTTGTTTCCTGGCTTCTCTGGAGTTGTGGACTATTGTAGTAAGAGTCTGCTTGTCTGTTCCCAGCTGCCCAGACCTGAAATAATCACACAGAAACTGTATTAATTAGAACACGGCTTGGCCTATTAGCTTAGACATATTCCTGCCTAACTCCTATTTCTTAAATCAACCCATTTCTATTAGTCTGTGTATCACCATGTGGCTGTGGCTTATTGGGTAAAGTTCCAGCATTTGTGTCCTTGGACAGCTATGTAGCATCTCACTTACACCACTTATTCTCACCTCCTCTAATGTATTAATTAAAACACTGCTTGGACAATCACTTAAGCATATTTGTAGCTAGCTCTTATATATTAAATTAACCCATTTCCATTTTTGTTTTATATTTTACCATGAAGCTCATGGTTTACTGATACCAGTGTACTGGTATCTTTCTCCTCTGGCAGCTCTATGATGTCTTCCTGACTCGACCTAATCTATCCTCCTCTCTGCTTGGAATTCCCACCTGCTGTGCCAGCACGGCAACTGTAGTTCTTCTGAGCAACGTCAGGATTAACACACAACACAACTTCAGGTTCTTCAGATAAGCCTTTATTCCACTTTTTCACACAGTATATATAGTCCTCAGCAGGGGAGACCAAGCCAGCAAAAGCAAGAAGCTCATTACCATAGGGATAAACATCTTTAGAAACATTGCTAAAAACAACAGATTGTTTTTGTTCTTGTTTTCGGAACAACCAACCACAAGAGTGCAAAACAGATCAAGTGGGGGTGCGAAGGCCTGTCTTCAAGGGACCCAACAATTCCCCCCTTTTTATTTTAAAAGCATGAGAGCTCCTGTCTTAGGACTCCCCCAGATAGGAGCTCTTACCTGTCTATTGGAGGCCTTAATCCCTGTCTTAGGTGAGCTCTCTATACCAGGATGGTTGCCCATCATAGGGATCCCTCATGACTTCTGCAACATCTGCAGCCAGACTTGGGGTCCTTCCTGATTACCGTAAGTCAGCCAAAGCAACACGTGTCAAGTGACAGTGTGCTGTATGTGGGATTGCCGCACAAAGCAGCAGAGAATCCAAAAACAGCTAACCCCAATAGCAATATCAGCACAAGTGAGAGCATTCCAGACAATTGCTGGACCCAGTCCCCAAGCTGGGCCATGGTATTCCACTGACTGGATCCAGACACAGCAGGGCCCTGTGTGCTATTAATATTAACAATATGATGAGCTGTCTGCAGGGTAAAACTCAAAAAGGAGGAATTCCAAGGGCCAGCCAAACATGCATTCAACTATACAACATTAGCAGGTGTAACATACAAGACATTTGTTGCAGGAACCAAAGGGAATCCACCGGCTCTTGCAAAAGCACAGCACATCAATCCAAATTCAAAAGTCCAAGTCCAATATGAGAGTCCAGAGCACTACGTATCTGCAGGGACTTGCTAACCCTTCCAGACAGCTGATCCACAGTCTCTGCAGTCACAGCTGTCTGTGAAATGGCAACTCCAGCAACCATAGCCACAGTGGCAGCAACAGCAATAGCAGCAACAATTCCAGCTGTTATCCCAAAGTCTCTCCGCTGTCGATAAAGTATGATCTCCTGATGTTCTTGAGACATCAGCACCAGAAGAGGAATCACAGCAGGCACTCGAATGATCAAGGCTCCATCAGAACCATCCCAGCAATTACTCAGCTTGCAGATCCTGGAAGAACAATTAAGAATATCGCCCCCCAAAGGACCATTCCACAATACAAAGAAAAATGGGGCAAGAATGCAAGCAGAAGATGGAATAGTCATATTACGTAGAGAGGTTTCAAAAAGATCTGTTTGGTTAAAACTGGCAGTGGCATTAAACACAATTACTTTTACCCGGGAAAGGTGGAATTTTTTGTCGCAGGCCTATGGACATACCACCACATGTTTTTCCTACCTTTTACCAAATCAGGCTCTTGAGTGATACATTCTCTCCACATAACTGTGGGGTAGAGATTAAAATCTCTATCAGCATCCCAACACTGAGGAGCAGGCTTGGGACCATAGGTATATGTTATATTTGTTTTCAAACCCTCTTTCAGGATGAGATGCAGTATTTTTCTAAATCCTATCACCCTACTATGAGTAGGATTAATAGAAGCATTATGCAATAATAAACATCCATGATGAAAGGAGGACTCCTTCACCAATGAAAAGTCAGCAAAAAGTGAGGGAAAGAGGGGGCTATTTTTACTAACAGGCATTAAAAGTGGGAGGTTTCTCACCAGACTCCCCATCACCCGTGATTCTGTTGTTGTTACCAAAGTCATCACCTGAAGCAGAAGGAGCATCGCAATCGTCATCCTGGGTCACCAGCCTTATGCACCGCTCTGGCACCCAAATTGGTTTATCAACTCCTGGAGGAAAAACACATACAGCCCCCCCTCACCTTTGCCAACAAGGGGATTGGTTCCATCCATCTTCTTGTTTGCAGATCTTTCCAATGAGCCCATCCTAGGCTCTGAGCCCTAAATTGTGTATGGCGCTCCATAGGCGAGCACCCTTCAGCATCCACAGTCCAAAATTTCAAAATAAAGAGAATGGTGGATAATTGAGTTCCTAGGGAGAATATGAACTCCCCCTTTTTATTTTTTGAAAATAATGTTTGAGGGTCTGATTGGTTCTTTCCACAACTGTTTGACCCATTGTGTTATACAGGATGTCTGTTTTATGGGAAATTTCATAGAATGAACAAAAGGAAAAAATTTTTTTGCTGATATATGCTGGGCCATCATCTGTCTTAATAACCTCAGGTTTGCCCATATAGGCAAAAGCAGATAGGCAGTGTGCAATGGCATCTTTTGCTCATTCTCCCGAATGCAAGGATGTGAAATTTACTCCTGAAAATGTGTCTACTGATACATGGAAACTTAAGATTCCCTGCGGCAGGCAGGTGTGTAACATCATCTGCCCAAAGGGTCCCCCCCTTTACATTGCGGGAACTTTCCTGGTCTGGCGGTAGCTCCCTGAGGGAGCTGTGGGTTTTTTTCCTTTTTTTCTCTCCTCTCTCTCTCTCTCTCTCTTAAATGTCCAGGGGCACCACAGTTAAAGCAGGTTTTATCTCCAGTTGTCCAGGATCCTCGCCCAGGCCTTATGACAGCGGCAATCACCTGGCCCTGAATGAAGTGCCCATCAATATTCCAGCAGATCCGGATGTATTCCACAGTTCCCCCTGGTACCCCTGACATTTACTTTCATTCCCTATGTGACTCCTCCGTGGATCCTATGGACCAGTGAGTCTTCTCCTCCTGTATTTCTTCAAGTATTTCTTTAGCTGCGGTGACCTCCTATCTTACTTTCACTTCTTCACAGACCAGGCACCATAGTGAAAAGGTAGATATAGGGATGCTATTGGCACCCTCCTTTTGCAGCCATTTCTGCAAATCTCTTTTTACCTGTTTCCAATAAGATGTTCAAAAACCTGTCAAAAACCTTGGGCTTCCTGTGGCTCTAGTCTTAAGAAAATCCTCTATAGTTCTCTGTTTGACTGCTGTTCTTTGTTGCTCTAACAATTTAGATATCTCATATATCAGTTCTCTCTTACTGCTTATGGATCCATTTTTAACCCCAATCCATCCTTACCTGCCTAGGATGACCCTGTCCACTACCCCTTCTTTCTCAGGTCTCAGTGGGACCTCCACTTTGCCGCGCCAGCATGGCAATTGTAGTTCTTCTGAGAGAGGGATGTCAGGATTAACACACAACAAAACTTCAGGTTCTGCAGATAAGCCTTTATTCCACTTTTTCACACAGTATATATAGCCCTCAGCAGGGGATGCTGAGCCAACAAAAGCAAGAAGCTCATCATCGTAGGGGTAAACATCTTTAGAAACATTGCTAAAAACAACAGATTGTTTTTGTTATTGTTTTCGGAACAACCAACCACAAGAGTGCAAAGCAGATCAAGTGGGAGTACGAAGGCCTGTCCTCAAGGGACCCAACACCACCTTACCTTACCCTATTCTGCACTGCACTAGGCCCAAAGCAGCTTCTTTATTAACTAATGGTTTCACAGCATGCAAAGGGGAATCCCACCTCAGCCTGTAGGCTAGTTATCCTTTGTTTTATGTCTAATATCCACTTATGCATGAGTAAATACCATATCTGTCCATCTGGGTCTAGGTTAACTCACTCAGGTTGTTTTTTCTAGTTCCATCCATTTGCCTTCAAATTTCAAGATGTCATTGTTTTTCACCATTGAGTGAGTAGTTCTCCATTTTGGAAATGTACCACATTTTCTTTATCCATTCTTCAGTTGAAGGACATCTAGGTTGTTTTCAGGTACTGGCTATTATGACTAATGCTGCTATGAACATTGTTGAGCAAATGTCCTGGTGATATGATTGTGTATACTTTGAGCATGTGCCCAGGAGTGGTATTGTTGGGTCTCGAGGTAGATTTATTCCGAATTTTCTGAGAAACCACCATACTAATTTCCAAAGCAGCTGTACAAGTTTGCACTCCTACCATCAATAGAGGAGTATTCTCCTTACTTCCTATCTTCTCCAGCATAAGTTGTCATTAGTATTTTTGATCTTAGCCATTCTTCCAGGTGTAAGATGGTATCTCAGAGTCATTTTGATTTGCATTTTCCTGATGACTAAGGATGTTAGCAATTCTTTAACTATCTTTCAACCATTTGAGATTCCTCTGCTTAGAATTCTCTGCTTAGATCTGAACCCCATCTTTTTAACTGGATTAATTGGTATTTTGATGTCTAGTTTCTTGAATTCTTTGTACATTTTGGAGATAAGTCCTCTCTCAGATGTGGGGTTGGTGAAGATAATGGGCACTGAAGAAACTCCACATAGAATTCACTTTGTTTGTGCCAAAAGTAACTCACTAGGGAAGAAAAGGCCCCTGTTTTGTCTGCTGACAGTATGCTGTCCTACTTAGACAAGAAGGACACAAAAGAAAGTGACTGCCAAACATTGTCAAGAAAAGGAGGGTCAGCTCTTCAGAATATTCTGCTTCACAGAAAATAATATTGGATATACTAGGACTGTAGGCTGAAGATGGATGCCCCAACATTGCGGAGGAAATTTGTGGGACTGTCCAGGAAGCCAGCTGTTTCTGTCATTACATTTTTTGAAAGTTTTTTGCTTGCCGTTCCTGCTTATTTAGCCCATATTATTTCTGAGTCTGAAGGAGGTGAAGGCTAGAGATGTAAAGTTTCCACTGTTTACCTGATGCAGAAAGTAAATTATGATAGAAAGCAAATTAGGTACAAACTTTGGACTCATCAAGGTGGGATAGATATGAAGTATTTTCCCTGAATTTTCAAATGCAAATGAACTAGACATTGTTGATATATTTATTGCCTGTATATATTTATTTTGATTTTCTTATAGTTTAGCTGTAGCATTTTTGATTTTAAACAAAAAGGGTAATGTAGTGGCATTTCATTTGTATTTTAATAAATAAAACTTGCCAGAAGATCAGAAAAGTAGAACAGCCACACTTGCCAGCCTTACAACCGGGCAGCAATGACATGTGCATTTAATCCCAGTAGCCACACTAACTTGCCATAGAAACCATGGGGTAATGATTCATACCCTTAAACCAAAATTCGAGAGAATTGTAAAACAGGAGGAGGCAGCTCTCAGTTTCAGCCACATCCTGGAGGCAGGATCACCATTTTGAAAAAGTAAGAGCCAGTGACTGACTACTTTACTTTTCTGACCTCCAGATTGAACCCCAATTTCTGTCTCTGAGTTTTTATTAATCATGCGTATTTTAATATCAGGGTCTCAGATTAGACTCCATTGTTCCACCTGTCTGTTCTTATGCCAATACCAACCTGTTTTCATTACTATAGTTCTAAAGGAGAGTTTGAAGTCAGAGATAGTGATGCAACTAGAAGTTACTTTATTGTGCAGGATTGCTTTGGCTATTCTGGTTTTTTTGTTTTTCCATATGAATCTGAGTATTTTTCCTTAAAGGTCTGTGAAGAATTGTGCCAGAATTTTGATGAGGATTGCACTGCGCTGCAGATAGCTTTTGGTAGTATTGCCACTTTTACTATGCTGATCCTACCTATCTAAGATCATGGGAGATGTTTTCATTTTCTGATATCTTCTTCAATTTCTTTCTTCAAAAGACTTAAATTTCTTGTCATGCAGGTCTTTCACTTGTTTAGTTAGAGTTACCTCGAGATATTTTATGCTTGTGGCTATTGTGAAAGGTGATGTTTCTCTGATTTCTTTCTCAGTTCGTTTTTCATTGTATATAGGAGGGCTACTAACTTTTTGAGTTAATCTTGTATCTCTCCACATTACTGAAGGTGTTTGTCAGCTGTAGGAGTTCCCTGACATAATTTCTTCAGTCACTTATGTATACCATCATATCATCTACAGATAGCAAAAATTTGACTTATTCCTTTTCAATTTGTATCCCCTGGATATCCTTTTGCTGTCTTACTGCTTTAGCTAGAACAGCAAGTACAATAATGAATAGACATGGAGAGAGTGAACAGCCTTGTTGCACAAAATATCTTCTATTTCCCCTACCTAGGGAGATCCAGGTGTCCCCCCATGAATATTCCATGTTACCCCTTCTCTGGATCTATGAATTATAGCATAATTATCCTTTATTTTGCAACTAATATTCACTTATGAGTGAATACACACAATGTTTGTCTTTCTTGGTCAAGGTTACATTACGCAGGCTCATTTTTTCTAGTTCCAGCCATTTGCCTTCAAATATCTTGGTATCCTTGTTTTTAACAGCTATGTAATACTCCATTGTGTAAATGTACCACATTTTCTTTATCCATCAATCTACCACAAGACCCAGCCATAACACTACTGATCATACACCCAAATGATGCTCAATCATACCACAAGGACACTTGCTCAGCTATGTTCATATCAGCTTTATTTGTAATAGCCAGAACCTGGATACAACCTAGATGTCCCTTGACTGAGAAATGAATGAAGAATTATTTTTATGAGAGGAATTATTTTTAAAAGAGATGCCTTGATCATGGCATTTGTTCACAGCAATAGAAAAGTGACTAATATATATTGAATTATAACATCAAAAGAGCATTACAATACATGATTGCTGCATATGGCTGTAAGGTAAAGAGTCCTTTTGAAAAGCACTTTTGAACATTAGTGACCTTTGCATTAATTTTTCTGAGCACCAATGCTTGGCATCTTTACTGCAGTATAGGCCCTAAGATACTCCATATGTAAATGTTATGATGATACATAGGGGAGCATCTGGCAAACCTGTGAAATGGAAGTATCAGTTCTAGAAGTATATGAAATATTAGAACAGAAATGGAAATATTTTAGAGTTTAACAAACATGCATGTGAAAATTTTAGGATAAGGTATGACTGACAATGTACAAAGAATAAAAACCTAAGTATTATCAGTGTAGCAAAAAGTTTGATTCAACTTATAGCAGTGTGTTGTGACAATATTGTTGTGTGAATTTATGTCCATGACCTGCATTTTTAAATTTTTTATATATATATATATGGAAATAAAATTTAAATTATTGAACTACCAGAGGCCAATGATTCAGTTTTGAGTATTTTAGACATTACAGTGATTCATGGTATCTTTCATTTGATTAGAGAGCCAATTTCAATCTTAAATATGCATATTTACACTAACATAAAACAGATGCAACTGGTAGGAAGCTGAGCTTGGCAGTTCTTTCTAGCTGGAGATTCAACTGCAGAAGTCCTCCCTCATCCCCTTTCTCCATCTCTTGTTTCTATCTCCTCCCTCCATCCCCTCCCATCTCCTTCCTCCATCCTCCCATCTCCCCATCAGTACCTGCCATCTCCTCCCCATGTACCCTTTCATCCCTTCTATATGTCTCCCTCCTTCCCCATTCTTCTCCTCCCTTCACTTTCTTCATTGCTGTTGAGTCTCCTTGTGCTTTGTTCCAATGTAATTCAAATTCTCCTCAAAGCTGACCTTCTTTCTGGCATTTCTTCCCAATATAACCAAATGTAGTTTTTACGTCATTTTTAGGAAGTTTCAATATCAATTTGCTGTGAGAAGAGAAGATCGTGGAATCATAGAGATATAAAAGGTGACTAATAACATGATAATAAAAGAAATAAATGGTGAAATCAGGAGAAGGAAAGAAAAAAGTCTTGAAGGGAATCTAGAAGGTCAGACAGCCCATGCTTTCCTCTCCTTATTTCCTCCCTTCTCCTTTTCCCTTCTTCCCTCTCTCTTTCTCTTTATCTCTCCATCTTTCTCTCTCTCACTGTGTTGTTATTAACTCTATCTGGAAGTCTACAAAAGGCTTTCTGCTTCCTCTCTCTCTCTCTCCCTCTCTCTCTCTCTCTCTCATACACACACACACATACACATGTGTTTATATGTGTGTGTATCTAGGAAGAGAGATAGATGCAAATGGCAACTCTAATTTTTCTCTGTTGTCTTGATTTCTTGTTCTGCTTTGCTTCTAAATCTCCAATGTCTTTATTCTTTATGCTTTTCATATGCATAGTGTTTGTCTTATAGCAGAATTATGGAAGATTCAAGAGCATTTTGAAGAAAATAATCCACAATTCTGTCATTCTATAAGAATTATTTTCATTTTCTGGTGTTATCATGCAGACTCTGTGTAAGTATGCACTGATTTGTACAACTCCAATTCTTGGACACAACTGAACTGGTTATTTTCCTTTGTTCTGTTTCTTGAGCATACTTTCTGTATTGTTTGATAGTTCAACATACTTTTCATCGACACTTTAACGGTTGTATATCCACCAAGTTGGTGTGGTTTATCATCCTTCAGTTGGAATGTTTGATCATTTGATATATTATTTGCTTATTATTCATAAAAGGTAGAAATAGGTATTTTATGCACTACTGACTCTCTCTAAAAGTTTCCACATTTACCAATTTTTGTGTTAAATATGGTGTAAGCAGAAAATAGGACCTTGATTAAACAAACTAATTTGTATGCCTAATATACATCAATCCCTTCTGTGGTATGACAAGCTTTCTTAAAGTTGCAATGTGCATTATGCACCCTCACTCTGATTTGAAAAGCCGAGTTGCAATAATGTTAATGCCTATTATCTAGTATAATTCACTTCATTTAAGAATGAGAAACTGTAAGCATACAGTAGACTTTTGGTATACACTAGATATAATTATAAATTATAAACAGAAATGGGTTTCTTTATCTCAGACCTTTGTACTAGACTCTCATGCATTTCTAGTTGTGGGAAACAACAAATCATATTGCCAACTCATAATATGTGATTACAAATTTTATTTGATATTATCTGTAATTAAAAACATAGATATTAAATTATCTCTTTATATATATTCATGATATGTGATAGATATGTACATATAAGTATGTATTACTAGATCAAAATAATACAATCAATTTCTTTTCTTTTAATTCCTATAAATATAACAATATGGAAATGTGGTGGAATGATTTTGTGTGTTTTAACTGAATTGCTAATTTTGCATGAATATTTCTTAGTACAACAGAAAAGGCCTTGCCTCATCTTAATATGCCATGCCTTGTTGGCTCCCACAGGAGGCCTTACCCTTACTGATGAGTAGATGGGAAAGGGAGAGAAATGGAGTGGGGGAGAGAAAAGGAGGCGAAGAAGGAGGGGAAACTGTGGTAGGTATGGAAAATAAATTTTAAAAGCTTAATAAAAATAACAACTTACAGAACAAAAAAAAGAGAACAAAATGAAAAGAAACATAAAGTGAAGGACTGTTGAGTAAGAATGAGCTCATACCAACTATATCTTACTATGCAGTGGACCTTCATTAGGAACGTACCAGGCAGAAAACCATGTATTTAACACTAATTCCTAAGATTAATTTGTTTTCCTCCTGTAGATACCCATGTAAAACCACAGAAATAAGAAAGTACAAAAGTACATAAGGGGCCATAGGTTCAAGCACTTTCAGAGATTTGTAAGCAGTATTTAGAGCAATGCAGGTATCTCTCATGAACTGTGCTAGATTACATCTAAAATGCTTTAATGTAGGCTGGCCAGGTATCTGAGTGGATGAAGGTGTTTCATGCCATGCCTGATAACCTGGGTTTGATCCCTGGAATGCACATGATGGCAGGAGAAAACTGACTCCCAATAGCAGTTCTTTGACTTCCACATTTGAACTGTGGTGCACATGTGCCTACACAATACATACACACAACACACATGAAAAATATAAGTAGAAATTAAAATAAAATACTACAACGTTGAAGATATTGTAAACAAACAATTTGGAGAGCCAAATACACCACACAAGCTGTGGGTATTCAACCTTTGAAAGACACATTAAATAACACAATAAAGATAACTAGTGTCCTAAAAAAGGAAAATGTCAACTATGATAACAAGACTCTAAAGGGAAACTGAACCTAAATTAAATTCTGCAGGAGACTGGGATCCCTGGGAAGCCTGTATTTGTGCTAAAATATGAACATAGAGTTACCATCTGAGGAAATGAAGTAGAAGAAACAGAGTAAGCCACAGGGAGAAACTTACCAGTAGGAAACTCAATAAACCTTCAGAACACTCTGAAGTAAAGATGGTCCCTCAAAAATCAAAGAAAGGTGGGGCAGAAAGGGATGAAAACAGAGACAGAGAGAGTTCAGCAGCATGCCTTGGTGTCAAATAGTTGTTGATTTCAAGCCACCTCATAAAGAGGAATGGTCTGTTGTCTTGTAATCCTTGAGTGGGCCTATGGTAAATCTGTAGCAGAGATCTCACTTTCAGGTAACTGTATCCATATTTTCATTCCTGAAAGCAGGTCTGAACAATAAGTCAAAACGGCTTTTATAATCCCTATGAAGAAGAGGAAAATTCTATTATTTGTTATAATAATATTTTCTATTATTTATAATTTCAATGGAAATGGGAAAATTTCTATTATTGTTTGAGGATTTCATTCGCGTTTATGTTTTAATCAAATCTAGTGTCTGTTTCCTCTCTTCCTCTTGATTCCCTTATCCTTGCACCAGCATTTTTTCCTCCCAATTTAAACCCACTAGTTTCTGGGTTTTTTTCTGTTTGTTTGTTTTGTTTTTTTAAATATTTATTTATTTATTATGTATACAATATTCTGTCTGCATGTATGCTTGCAGGTGAGAAGAGGGCACCAGACATCATTACAGATGGTTGTGAGCCACCATGTGGTTGCTGGGAATTGAACTCAGGACCTTTGGAAGAGTAGGCAATGCTTTTAACTGCTGAGCCATCTCTGTATGTTGTGCATGAGTATTAGATAATCTACTGGAGCCTGGGCCGCTTCTCAGGGGCATAACCCAGAAGAGAACTGACTATGGCTCCCCCAGCAGTCATCAGTTGCCAACAGCAGCTGTTCAGCTAGAGGTGCCACTTCCTTTCTTGATAAAATCCTCTGATAAAAAGGAGTTCCAGGGAGAAAGGATTTATTTCACATCACACTGAAAGCAAAAGGAGCTTGAAGTGGTTGGTCGTAGAACTTCCATAATCAGGAAGCAGAGAATGATGAATTCTTGTGCACAGTTGACTTTCTTCTATTTATATATTCTTTGATCCAAGTCCAGGGAATAGTGACAGCTGAGGATTTTCCTATCTCAATTAACCTAATAAATAGAATCCCTCACGAGCATTTCCAGAGACTGAATAGTCTCTCAAAAATGTGCCTTAGAGCTTGACTTCCAAGTAGTTTCCAACCTGTCAGTACACAACACTATCTTTCATCCCAATTTTTATAAATATTTTGGAAGAATTTATCTTAACTAATAATAAAATACCTAAATTATTTAATTATCCATTTATCAGGTCTATGTAGATAGAAAGTGCTAGAATAGTTGATGAGAAATTGTTTTCATACTCATGGATGATTCAGGTTGGCTGTGCCCTCATGTGGGGAAATAAAGAAATTCAGATAGAGTCAGTTTTGGTTGTTAGGATAGTGCCTTTTAAAATATTTTTAAGACTATGATTAGTTCTTCAAGGGTTTCATACAACATTGTCCTACAGCACTTCCTCTTTAAAAAAACACACACAAGAACTCAAGAACTCTGACTCCAATCTCCTTTATTTAGCTTTTCTACTGATTGTTTTACATAACAACTTGTAACCAACATTCTAAACAAAGGCAAACATCCATAATCCATTTTATGGAAATGTGGGTGTAGTTTTCTAAACTACTTCCTGCTGATTGGGGGCACTGATAATCTTATGGGGATCTAAAGAAAATTTAGAATTATGATCAAGTCCTGACTGGAGTATCCTGTGAGGCTTGATCATCTCAGGCAGCAGTCTTTGAACGGTTCTGAATGCAGAACTCATACATCTGGGTCATTCCTCCAATCAGAGATTTCTCAGGGGGTCTTCCTTGGTTAAACCTGATTTTTCTTAATGCAGAATGAATCCACAGTCCCTCATTTCCTACAGAAACAAAAGCAAAACCTCTTCTCCAAAGTAAAATATCGTTTGACTTAAACTTTAAAATCAAAGCATTTTCAATATATGTATAGGATTAATCCAGCAGCATTTATAATTAAATGTCTTTTAAAAGCTTTTGCTTCATCCTCAGTCATCAAACAATTTAAAGACAACAGAATAACATACAGTATCCATCTTTAGGTGGCTTTATTTTAAACTCTATTTCTTTAATTTCTATTCTTTTAATTTTGGCTTTTTGAGACAGGGTTTCTCTGTGTACCTTTGGCTGTCCTAGAACTCACTCTGTAGACCAGGCTGTCCTTGAACTCACAGAGATCTGCCTGCCTCTGCCTCCCAAACATTGGAATTAAAGGTGTGTACCACCACACCTTAAATTCACAGAGATCTGCCTGCCTTTGTCTCCCAAGTATTTGGATAAAGGTGTGTGCCACCACACCCAACCGCTCTCTTTCTTTTTTATTTTAAGGACTTTATTATTTTTTTTCTTTCCCAAGCCTACATACATTTTCAAACACACTATAAAATATAGATGCTTTTTCTTCTGAAACTATCTTCACTGTGTCTCTCTTTTTCTGACCACATGAGTTTTTAATTTGCTAAGTGACATGGCTAGGATTAAAGCCTTGGCAATTACAGTGGATCCAAGCCCATTCCTTAGCTTTCTGAGAGTCTGCCTTAAGGCAGAAGTACCAGAGCCATGTTTATTACCACAACTCTATGGCATTTCAAGGTCCCTGACACCACCAAAAAGTATGCTGTCAGCAATTCAGAAACACCATTTAAGTGTTTGGTAGCAAGGTCCTCTTAAAAGAACTTAAAAGACCTGCAAGATTTCACAGCTAAAAATTATAAATACTTCTGGATTTTAAAGTTTAAGTCAAACGATATTTTACTTTGGAGAAGAGGTTTTGCTTTTGTTTCTGTAGGAAATGAGGGACTGTGGATTCATTCTGCATTAAGAAAAATCAGGTTTAACCAAGGAAGACCCCCTGAGAAATCTCCGATGGGAGGAATGACCCAGATGTATGAGTTCTGCATTCAGAACCGTTCAAAGACTGCTGCCTGAGATGATCAAGCCTCACAGGATACTCCAGTCAGGACTTGATCATAATTCTAAATTTTCTTTAGGTCCCCATAAGATTATCAGTGCCCCCAATCAGCAGGAAGTAGTTTAGAAAACTACACCCACATTCCCATAAGATGGATTATGGATGTTTGCCTTTGTTTAGAATATTGGTTACAAGTTGTTATGTAAAATGTTCAGTAGAAAAGCTAAACAAAGGATTCGATTCAGAGTTCTTTTTTTAAAAAAAAAAAAAAGGAAGGGGAAGTTCTGTGGGACAATGTCTGTACCCTGTCTCTTGTATTTTAAATAAATGCTGGTTAGTCAATAGCCAGGCAGGAAGTATAGGCAGGATAACCAGACAAGAAGTAGAGGCAGGGAAATGAGAATTCTGGGAAGAGAAAAGTTTCAGTCTTCAGTCATCATTCAGACACAGAGGAAACCAGACACAGAGCAAGTAATATGTGACTGCCTTGCCAAAAAAGATAGCAAGCCACATGGCTAACACAGACAAGTATTATGAGCTAATATAAGTTATAAAAGTTAATAAGAAGCCTGAGCTAATAGGCCAATCAGTTTATAATTAATGTAGACCTGTGTGTTTATTTGGAACTAAATGGATGTGGGTCCTTTTGGGACAGAAATCTCTGTCAACAGATATCCATTCCTCAACTCTTCCAAAACCATATTCCTTTTACTGATTCAATTTTAAAAATTACCTTCAATACTAATTGGTAATCCTCAAATATTCATGTGTGTGGCCTTCCAGTAGAGCATGATCTTTTTACCAGGGGTCATAATCTGAGAGAAAACTTACTCTCCCTCTCCTAGCAGCCAATAATTACCATTAGCAGCTTTATAAATAGGCATGGAATTTCATTCCCACCTCCACCTCTTCTTTTCATGAGGCAATTTGGTCTTGTTTTGTGTTGCAAAATTCTGGTGCATTTTATTCCAACCTCTGTGAGTTCAAATTTAAGTTTTTTTAAGGACACTAATCCAATTCAGGAGAGTCCCATTCTAACAGCTTAATCATCTCCCAAAGGCTCTACCTACCTCACACCATTATCACAGGTATCGGAATTGTAATCTAAAGGCTTCATGGAGACACAAATACTTAGGCTGTAACTGAGGAGTTAACTAGTAATCACACTTGTAGCTAATGAAAACATTACAAATATGTTAAACCACAGAAATTCTGACTTATACTAGTTGCCATACTGGTCAACATTTCTACATTTTGAAGGAGGAGTCATAAATGAAAATCATAGATTTCTGGATTATTTTCTTAAATGAAGTAATAATTTAACTGCATAATTACAGCCAGTGAAGCCTGTCTTCATACTCATCCTTACTCAAGCAGCTTTAAATTATTATTTGAAGTGTTTTCCATAGGTTACTGTCATGAAATAAAAAGGCTAATTAATTCTTTTTACAAGTAAATATCACTCTTTCAGTTTTTGAAAATTTTGATCATTTTTCTCTAATTGTTTAAAATAATGCCTTTTTATTAAAAGGAATATTTTGATAAAAATACAAGGTGTGTTTTCCTAATTATTTCATGATAACATTTAGTGTGTCCACTTTTTCTCAGACTGACTTGTATTTTCTTTGACACTTTCACCTCAACATCAATATTAAAAAAATATGTTTAATTCCAAAAGACCTGGAAAGAAAGCATATTGAACTCAGTATACCCTCTTTGAGGATATTTTCTATCTATTTTCTTTTTAACTCTGCAAAGAAAATATTATATTATTGATTTATGCACAGTTTGGGGGCTGGAGAGAAGGCTTGGAGGTCAAGAATTTTAATGCTCTCACAGACTGGAGTTTGGTCCCAGCACCCACACCAGGTGACTTCAGCTTGAAGCTACAGCTTCAGAACATTTTATGTCCTCTTCTCACCTTTGCAGATACTGCATGGATGTACATACATAAGCACAAACACATATAAATAGCATAAAATTTTAAAAATTCAAATCTTAGGAATAGGTAGTTTGTGTGTTAGAAGGAAGATAACATCCAAGAGAACCCTGACTTGATTAGTTTTATAATCTGGTTTTAAATCTAGAACACTTGAGTCATAAAACCCGAGCTTTTTCTCAGATGCAATTTCTATAAAACCATAAGAACTTCCTGAGTGGCGATCATAAATAATTATGATAAAATGGTTATAACTTTTTTGAAATCTCCTTGTCTCTGGAGTATGTAAGGATTTTTCTTCTTCTTAGAAATGAACATAGACCATTAAAATGGCTAAATGGAGAATCTCTAAACCTAAGACACGCTGAATATTTCAGTTAGCTTTAATTGTCAACTTGACAAAGCCTAAAGTCATCTGAGAAGACAATCTTAATTGAGGAATTACCTAGATCCAATTTGTCTATGTGTATAACTCTGGGGGATTGTCTGGAGTGTTGGATGATGAAAAAGTATCTAGCAGATTGTGAGCAACAACATTCCTTGAACAGGCTTTTCTGGGATGTATAAGAAACATAGTTAAGCATGAACTGTGATCAACCCAGCTGGCAAGCTGAATCCTTTGTGATGCCCACTATATTTCTTTAGCTGTGAAGTGAATTCTTTGGTCAGAAGTAATACTGTGAGGATGAGCAAGCAGGCCAGCTTTTGAGTTCCTTCACTGGCTTCCATTTTTTGAAAGATTGTGACCTAGAAGCCAAATAAATACTTCCCTCTCCTAGGTTGCTTTTGGTCAGAATATTTTATCATAGCAACAGTTTGGAAACTTGACCTAGATCTTCAACATCTTGAAGCTTGAAATTTGATCTGCACTCAATCCCCAATAATAGTATATATAGCATCTAAAGCGACAATCTGTCTTCATTATCCACTCATTTTGTATTCATCTATCATTTTTCTTGCTATAATTTTACCTTCAAGTCAATATTTGAAATTTCTTCCCATTTACCCATCTTTATATACACAGAATGGTAAAATTTTTTTTGAGTTGGCAATGTACTCATTCCCAAGTGAGGTGTAGAAGGTAAGAAAAGCTGAAGTTTGTCTTCATTTCCCTTACCACAAAATTGTCTCTATACATTGTAGGTATTGCTTCCTAAATTTTTTTAGTCTCTATTGGTGATTTTGATGTTGAAAGTGGCCCCTGAGCAATGTTTAATGATACCAAGAACAAGAAAGCTTCGATGTGCTTTACAAAGAAAATGCATTTGTTAAAAAAGCTTCATTCAAGCATGAGAAATAGGGCTGCCTGTGAGTTTCATATTAGTGAATCAACAATATGAAATAAGGTGTCTAAGCAGAAACTCCCATTAAATGGGGTTATTTAATGGTTGGATACAATGGTGTGCTTGAACAGCTCTCTGCAATCTTATTTTTATCTTCTATAGAACAGTGATTTTGTGCTGTTGGCATCTTCACTGAATCCAACTCCTGGGAACAATGAAAAGCTAATGGCAGCTTTCATAAGGCTTCCCAGCAAAACCTCAGATTTCTAGGTTGTCTGGTAGTGGGTAAGAAGAAATGACATATGAAATCACAGTCACGATAGTTCCTAAATACAGGTTTGTTTCAGGAAATCAGTTCCTTGTGAGTTTAGGTGCTAACAACTTTATGTCATTGGTTTACTCAACGATTACTCAATAATGACAGCCACGACAGCCTTACCCAAATCCAAGTGATCTGATTTAAAATGAAAAGGCACTGATTGAACTGTAACATATCTGTGTTATTCTTGGACCCACTGATCAATTTACTTAAAGCAACAGAGAAAATTTGAGTTTGGAGAGTGAACATCTGCTATATTTAGTTAATTCTTGAACCATTAGGATAAGAACATTGTTCTAGGTCATATAAGCTATCACCATCCCTCAATGTTTTTTGTTTTGTGAAAGAAGGTCTTATGTATCTTTCTTGAACTCATTAAGTAGCAGAGAATGACCTTGAATGTCTTTTCCTCTTGTGTCTATTACCCAAATGCTGATATCATCTATGTATGCCACCATACTGGCTTTGTGTGGTGTTGGGGGATCAAATATATGACTTCACACATACTAGGTATCTAAGGATATCTAAGTCTCTCTCTCTCTCTCTCTCTCTCTCTCTCTCTCTCTCGTGTGTGTGTGTGTGTGTGTGTGTGTGTGTGTGTGTGTGTGTGTGTGTGTGTTTGCTTGCCTCTCTGAATGTCTGTCTGTCTCTATGATTAAAAGTACCCTGGAAAGTCAAACATAAAGAAAAAAGGTTATTTGACTTACAATTCCAGGCCACGATTCATTATGGCAAGGGAATTGAAGTCTTATATTATAACCCCAGTTAGAAAAAAAGAGAGATAAATGTATGCACTTCAAAGCTCAGTTCCCTTTCCCATGCAGTCTAGAATCCAAGTCAAGGGATGGTTCCATCTATAGTGTGCGTTTTTCCAACTTCAGTTAGTACAGTGAAGATCAGGGTATTCTGAGACATTTATTTCCATGGTCATTCTAGACTCTGTCCAGTTGATAATTAAAATTATGCTAGGCCAACACCCTATGAAGTCATATGCCTAATATCTGTGTCCCTCAGATTCACCTTTTAATGCTAGGAAAGTCAATTAATACCTCTTAATGGATGGATGCTACACATTCAGAGTTCACTAAGTGTAACCTCTTTTCCTCATTTTCACCAAGGAAGCCAGCTAACAATGACTGATAGACTTATCAGGTACACAGTTACATAAGCAAGTGTTAGTTATATCTCACTGAGTTGCCCTCACATGTCTTCTCTTTCCACACGAAGGCACACCCATCACTGCTGTCTTCCTGCCTTTCACATCTTCATCTGTATGTGTTTCCTTCCCTACAAGTTATTTAGAATTTCGTTCACATGCTTCTCTGCTTTCTTTGTACCTTGGAATTGGTGCCGACTACCGAAATAATTTCTAAGTAATGTTAATGTTCTTCCAAATATCTGTTCTACTCTGAAGCTCAGGACAAAACCTCCGCCATTTGCTAAGTCCCTCATCTATTTCCAAGCAGAGAAACACGTCTTTGGTGTTTTACAAGATTTGTTAAAGCACAAGCTTTGTCTTCAGTTTTTCTGCTGAACTCAAATTGTGCTACTTACTGTCAGTCTTCAGTCAAGTCGTATATATATAAGAAGAAAAAAAAACAACAGCTATTTCTAAGAGAGTTTTGTTGTTGTTGTTTAATTCATTGTAAGTGTGTGTGTACGTGTATGTGCACAAGTGTGTGTGTGTGTGTGTGTGTGTGTGTGTGTGTGTGCCATAGCATGCTTGTGGAGGTCAAAGGGTGATTTGTGGAGAGTTAAATTCTTTCCTTCCACCATTTGAGTGCTGAAGTTTAAACATGAGCCTTCAGACTTGTTACATTACCTACTGCACCATCCATCTTGCTCAAAGACTTGTATCAAAAGCTGAAAAATAATCTATATAAGGCATTCAATACATCTTACAGATGGTGGATACTTAAGAAAGAACACGGTGTTATAAATAGCTGCAACGTAGTTACCATTCTAAATGTTTTTAAGAGCCGGACTAAGGACTCAAGGGTGTAGATGTTTTATTATCCAGGAGCTTTTTATCTGCATCCTGGCTTCATGTTGGGCGGAGCTGCTTGCTGCCAGCCCAAGGAGAAGGTAGAAAAGAGCATTTTGTAAAGTTAAAAGCAACTGGCACAAGTAGGCAGAAAGCTACAGCTCTCCTCAACCCACAAGTATCTCCTTTCTGATCTACTGCCCAGAAAATCTTTTTTACTTTCCTTTAACCCATCTAGGCTGGAACAGTAATAAGTAAGATTTGAAAGCATGGCTGTGAAGCAGCAAAGCTCCCAGTATGGTGGAATTTAATAATGTAACAATTCCTTTTTGAATAGGAAATAACTTTTAAAAGATTTCTTTTTATGTAATTCCAGGCTTGGAGCAAGATCCTCTTTCCATCTCCTGAATTTATACCTCGCGTCTTCTCACCTGCTCCCTGAGCTTAGACTCTTCGTGCTCTCACAGCGTGGCTGAGAAAGCACCATTCTCCATTTCCTCACAAAAATGCAAATGGCCAGCAGAGCTGAAGAGCAAGGCTAATAAACACAATAGTGATTAGCAGTGATAATGAGTTTCACTTACTTAATAGCTCTTTGTCCAAAGTTAAGTTCATTTAATTCATTAGTCAGAAACTTCACTGGCTATAGTGTCTCTGTTTAACCATAGTATGAAAAAGATTATATTAGTACCTCAATTAACAGATGTGTTTGTTACCTCCCTCATTGCTGCAACAAACCACCTCACAAAAAACAGCTTAAGGAAGGTAGGTAAGAGTCAGCCTGCTGCTCGAGGGGATTCAGTCCACTCTGGGTAAGGAGCTTATGGTAGCAGGAACTTGAGGTAATCCAGGCAGGAACATACATGAATGCTTGTGCTCCGTTCACTTTATCCATTTTTCAGTCCTGAAATGTTGCGTTTATCCAATTATTCTTTATCAATAAAAACTTGTGAGTCAGATATTGGGTTAAGAACCTGAATGATCAGAGAAGTGGTGGAAAAGCAACTAGTGACCTATCTCTTCCATTCTTCTATCTAAAAAGGACTGAGATCCTCTCTAAGCCTTGCCTTATTATTTCCTGTCTATCTGTCCTCAGTCCTCCAAAACCTCTATGGTTAAATTTGGTCAGCTGGTAGCTAGTTTGGCCCTCTGATTCAAATGAAACTGTATTGTCAGAATGCAATCATAGTATCACACAACAGTTCAGCCTGCTGCTCAAGGGGATACTGTCTACTACAATAAGGAACTTATGGTGGCAGAAAGTTGAGGAGGCCAGTCAAATGGCATCCACATATATGAATGTTCATGCTCACTTCACTTTATCCCTTTTTCAGTTCAGGAACATATCTCATGGATTGGCACTACCCATAATTAGGGTCATTATGCCTCTCTGAGGGATTTGATTGAGAAGTATTCCATACATAAATACAAGCATGTAGTTAACTCCTAGTGGCATTGTTTGAGGGAGGTTATAGAGCCTTCAGGAGGCTCTGCTAGAGGAAGTACTACACTCAAGGCAGGGTTTGAGGGTTTACAGCCTCACCAAGCCAGCAGTTCACTCTCTCTGCTTCAGGCTTAAAGTAGATTTGATCTCTCAGCTTCCTGCTCCAACCACCTGCTGCCATGCCTTCCCTTCATCATGGACTCTTTGTGTGTGTGTTTCTCTCTGGGACTGTAAGTCAAAATAAGCTCTTTCTTTTATAAGTAGCTTCTGGTCATTGTGTTTTATCACAACCACAGAAAATTAGCTGATACAGCACTCCAAATAAGCTGGTCTAGAAAATGCCTCAGTCATATGTCCAAAGGTTCATTTGCATGGTGGTTCTAAATCCTATTAAGATTAACCATCTCACACAGAGACACTAAGTCTGTGGTTTAACAACTTGCTTATAGCTAGTAAAATGAAGCAGAATGGTGAAGCAGGATTCAATGTCATAAGATGAGATGTCCTTTACCTCCTCTTTTTTCACAAGTAAAAAGAGCCTCTAAATAGTCACTGACTGCAGAAAATCGGATCAGAGTGTCAGCCATATTTCTAGTTCCATTCTTCTTCTCCTCCCTTTTGTACGAGCAGAAAGAGCCTTTAACTAGTCACTGGCTGCAGAAAATCTGATCTGAATGTCAGCCTTATGTCTAGTTCCCTGCACAAAATGTCACTTAGATGTGTGCATCATAAACAAGTGAGTCAGGGCCTATGAAGATGGTATGTTTCATCAAGAAAGAGTAAGGAGTTTGCAAGCTGCATAGCCTATAGCTCTCATGTAAAGGAGGAGTCCTGTCACAAGTTGTCAGAAGACAAAACTTGGTTTCCTTCACAGCGTTTAGCAAGAGCTAATCCCATGCTAGCAATAACGTTGGTCATTTGTGAGAATAAGGCATTCATTTTTTATAACCTTGTAGCATCTTTGACATTCCTTTGTTGAAGCATACCATTTCATTTTAATTGAATTAATAAATAAAGTGTAACATACTCATTGACCACCTGTGAGAGCAACCTTTTAGCCTAGGTCTCAAAGAAATTGTTTTAAAAGCAACTTACATGTGGGGAAGAAAGCTAGATCTGAGGAATGTCAAAGTTCCAGGCAATTAGCATAATTTGTGTTTCTACCAATGCTTTGGTCAAGAAGTTAGCTGGCATTGAGACAGACACTCTCTTAAAGGAAACTTCCTGGAGTTGAATCCTGCATCTTAGTCGTAGTTCTTCTACTGCTATGAAGAGACACCATAACCAAGACAACTTTCTATAAGATAAAGCATTGAACTGGGGGCTTGATTAGATTTGCCGAGGTTTAGCTCATTATGATCCCCGTGGGGATCATGGCAGCACGGAAAGCGCTGCAGCCAGAGCTACAGGCTCAGCCACAAGCGGAGAACAATAGACACGGGCCAGGTGTGGGCTTCTGAAAACCTCAAAGCCCATGCCCAGTGGCATGCTTCCTCCAACAAGGCCACATCTCCTAATCTGTGTAATCCTATCAAAGGGTTTTACTCTCTGGTGACAAATTATTCAAATATATGAGCCAAAGGGGGTCATTTTTATTCAAACTACCACAACCTATGTGTGTATCTTTCTCTTATCTTTCATACATCTGATTTCATCCTTACCTTTCTTAGCCTCAAAAAATATTTCCTTTTGTTAAGAAGAACATTAGGGACGGGGTACAGAAAGTTGACTCAGTGGGTAAGACAGCTTTTTCTATAAGCATGATGACCTGTTAAAAGCAAACATAGTTGTAAATACCTGTAGCACTAGCATAAGGAGACAGACAGGCAGACTTATAAAAAGAGGGATTTTGGAAAACTGAGAGACCATGTCTCAAGGATAAAAAGCAGAAAGTTATAGAAGTTACTGGATATCTTCCTTTGACCCCTGTGTGCATTCTTACAGGTGTGCATAACCACACACTCACATGAATACAACACACACACACACAAATAAAGGCCAAATCCTATTGCTATATCCTCCCTAATTTCACTATATGCCTTTATTTACTCTTTTTCTGATATGGAGACAGAAGCATAAAATAGGATTCAAATATTTTGATGTAGAATTGACAGTGATTTTAAAACATATAAGACACAGATATGATTATAGACCTTTTATTCTTTTTTAATTAATTAAAAATTTTCAATTATTTTACATCTGACCTCAGTTTCTCCTCCCTCTTCTCATCCTACCTCCCTCATCCACTC
Organism: Ondatra zibethicus; assembly: GCA_004026605.1. NCBI lineage: Eukaryota > Metazoa > Chordata > Mammalia > Rodentia > Cricetidae > Ondatra > Ondatra zibethicus. Next base: position 55,414 of record PVIU01010118.1, read on the forward strand.
CTCTGTTTCTGTCCAAAAAGGCACAGGTCTACCATGGGTGTCAACAAAGCATGGCATATCAAGTTGAGGGAGGACTAAGCTTCCTCCCTTTGTATCATGGATGGACAAGGAAGGCAACCCTGTTTAAGGAATAGGTTCACCAGAGCCAGCTCAAGAATTATGGACAGCCCCTGATCCCACTGGTAGGAGTCCCTCAAATAGACCAAGCTATACAACTGTCACATTTATATAGAGGATCTAGGTCCATACCATACGGGCTCCCTGTCGGTCCAGAGTCTGTGAGCTCCTATGAGACCAGGTTAGTTGTTTCTGCGGGCTCCCTTGTGATAATGTTGACCCCTGCCCCAGTTCATACAATCATTCCTCCCTCTCTTCATCAGGATTCCTGAAACTTGGCCAAGTGCTTGGCTACGTTTCCATCTCTGGGGATACTTTGTTTGTACTCTAACAAATCAAGCTTGCCTGACAATCAGAGGGCAGAGCTAGCCATTTGTTAAACATAGAAGTCTGGAGGTCTGTACAAACAGGCAGGAAGTGATATGGCTGGCCAGAGAGAGGAATACAATGTAGGAGGAGACAGGATTCAGGATTAAGTCTGAGGTTTTTAGAGACAGGATCTTGTCCTATTCAGTTTTAGTTAAGAAATCTGTCTAGTGGCTGCTGCTCTGTTTCTCTGATCTTTTAGCTTAAATCCTCAATATACAACTCTGGGTTTCTATTATTAAGACATATTAGAATCTGTGGTATATCCATGAGTTACTGGATGAAGGCTTTCTAATGACAATTAGGGTAGTCACCAGTCTGTACAAGAGATGGCTAGTTCAGGCACCCTCCCCACTATCACTAGGAGTCTTAGCTAAGGTCATCTTTGTGAATTTCTGGGAGTTTCCCTGGCACAAGGTTTGTCTTTGACCCTGAAATGGTCCCCCTGTGAAGACATCTCTTTCATTACTCTCTCCCTCTATCACCCAACCAGATCCTTCATGTTCCCATGCCAGGTTTACCTAGGAGATCTCTTCTTTTTATCCTTCCCAGGGAAATCTATGCATCCCCTTTCGGGCCTTCCTTGCTACCTTGCCTCTCTGGGGCTGTGAACTAGAACATGGTTATCCCTTACTTTACATCTCATATCCACTTATGAGTGACTACATACAATGTCTGTCTTTCTGGGTCTAATTTGCCTCACTCTGGATGATATTTTTGTAATTCTATCCACTCGCCTTCAAATTTGATGATGTCAATATTTTTTACAGTTGAGTAATACTCCATTGGGTAAATATACCACACTTTCTTTATCCATTTCTTGGTTGAGGGGCATCCAGGTTGTTTCCAGGTTCTAGCTATCATGAATAACACTGTTATGAACATAGTTGATCAAGTGTCTTTGTGGTATGATTGAACATTCTTTGGATATATGCCCAAGATTGATGTAACTGGGTCTTAAGAGAGGCCCAACTATGAATGTAGATTTTATGAATATTTCTTTATTTGGAAGTCTTAAAGCATGGCAATACTTCACAAACTTTAACTATAACATAGGTATGTTATATAGAAATTTTTGTCTCTCTCTTTCTCTCTCTCCCTCCTCATCTGTGTGTGTGTCTGTCCATGTGTTTGGATGAACATGTATATACATGTGTACACACATGTGTTGGCATGTATGTGTAAATCAGCTAATAAATATTTTGATGTTCCTGAATACCTATCTAACATGTTTGTTTAAATGGAATTTTTGACAGTCATGGAACTTATCCCACAAATAGGCTTGTCTCACTTATCCTCACTAGCATCACAAGTATGTACCTCCATGTCCATATTTTTATGTGTTCTGAAGAAAAAAAAAACAGGTCCCTGTACTTGAACAACAGTGCTTTACCAACTAAAATATTGGTTCAGTCCTAGAAATATTTCAAAGACTTGCAAATGAAAGTTCTGTAATTTTTATTAGGAAGAAAATAGAGACGTCTTTATTTTGCAGATAAGTTGCATCATAACAACACTGATTCTGAGAGATAAGGTCCTCTTCTTTTCTTCCAAGATACCTGTGATTGAGTAGATGAATGTTAGATGTTGTGGAAATAACTTTAAAGCATATAGACAGCGGCAGTAACAAGATGTCACTTAGATGTGATAAGAAAGTGGGATGGATTTTTTCTGAGAATTCAAACACAGTCCAAGTTACCAGGCTCAGCAATGAAGGGGTAAGGATGGAAGCACTTTCATGAAGGTGCAGGTTCTTTCAGACAAGTTCTCCTTATAGCCCTACCCCCAGAATTGTAGTACCGTAGAATCTGAGAGAAGTGTTCACACATAAAGACAGAGGAAACACACACCACACAAGAAGTCTTTCTTACAGCAATGCTCAGAGATACCTGTCCTATTACCTAATGCTAGTCTCCTTTATAAGAGAAACAAAAGAATTTGAAGGCAAAGCCTCATAGCTCTTGTCATGTGTATATATTCATGGTTTAGCCTAGGATGCTACCTATGCTGAAACCACCATGCTCTAGGTGAAACAGTATTTTTCTGCTTCCAAACATTAAGGATTTCTAACATTAAGAATTTATTAAACAAAAAAAAAGTAAAAGAAAGAGAAAGACACTACAATTGTTTGTTATGTTCATGGAGAAGCATTTAAATATGGACAATATAAAAGGCTTTTGTCAAAAATGAATATTCAAAAGTTTCTTCCCTGATTTGTACAGTGGTATGGAGGAAGGATGAGGATTCTTCCGGGATTCTTTATGGATTTGTGGAACCACAAAGGATTGCGAATCAAGCAGGGACTTCTTATCACATGATTGATGGACAAAAGGAGGGTACTGGATCACCATGAATAAGGGATTCATCAATATTCCAGGGGAGAAAATTGAAACCCAGACATGTCTAAAATGTGTCTTCCAGGAGACAACATTGATATATATCAAACAAGAAAAAAATGGATAAATTTAGTTTTTAGGCAAACTCCAAGGTTTTACATTTGCATGGTGCTGTTATGTTTCTTCTTTCTCCCTCAGAAGACAACCACAGAAAATGGAGAATGAAAAATGGATTTGCTGTTATTGAAATCTCATCATGACCAAAAGTTGCAATCAAACCCTTGTGTGTGGGAACTGCTCACTTCTCTGAGCCATCTTTTTTATTACACCTTCAGGGGAAAAAGCACTTCCCTGTCATATTTTCTTATAAGAATATTTCAATATTTTGAACTTATAACAATATACTAACTTTAACTAACTATGTGTATATGAAACAGAATCAGAGCTTTGAAAGACACATTTAAAACTTGAGTATGCCAAACTATTAGAAGAAGAAATTATTTGCAGTCACAGAATCTAGTGCAGATCTCTATTTCCCTCAAAACCTATCCTGTAGTTTGAGGCTGCTCATTCATTTTTCGGCTGCTCAGACCTTAAATAAACACACAGAAACTGTATTATTACAACACTGCTTGGTCTACTAGCTCACGCTTCTTATTGGCTAGCTCTTACACCATAAATTAACCCATTTCTATTAATCTGTGTATCACCATGTGGTTGTGGCCTACTGGTAAGGTTCTGTCTGGGATCAGGCATCTGTCTCCTGTGGCAGCTTCATGGCTTCTCTTTGACTCTGCCTATTCTCTCCTCCTCTATCTGCTTGAAATTCCTACCTTGCCGTACTCTCTGCACTATCTTCTTTATTAACCAATGGTATTCAAAGCATTCAGAGGGGAATCTCACATCACTGCCCCATATGTGATACCAAATAACATTAAAAACAGAAATATTTCTCCTAATTAGACCACTATTCCTGGTTAATCACTATGAATTATTTTATAATTCTGAGATTGTTAATATAAAATATCATACTATAAAAATAATTTCTACTTATTTAACACATCAGAAAAATGTTTAGCAGATACTACTATGTAGAAGCAGAAGATAGCTGTAGAGGGAAGGCACGGACCTGCTTTTGGCCCAGGCCGCCCGGCTCCCAACTGCCCAGCTAGCTTAAACCCGGAAATAACCACACAGAAATTGTATTAATTAAATTACTGCCTGGCCCATTATATCTAGCCTCTTATTGGCCAACTCTCACTCTTGATCTAACCCATTTTTATTAATTTGTGTTCACCATGAGGTCGTGGCTTACCGGGAAAGCTTCTAACAGCGTCAGTCTTGGGCAGGAGAATCATGGTGTCTGCCACACTGCCCTTCTTTCCAGCATTCTGTTCTGTCTACTCTGCTTACCTGATTTCTGCCCTATCAAAAGGCCAAGGCAGTTTCTTTATTCACCAATTAAAGCAACACAAATACAGAAGAACCTCCTACACCAGATAGCATGTTTATGCATAACTGCTTACTAAGTGGACCATTAGAGAAAGGTGGGAAGGAAAGATCACTAATAAGAGACCAGGAAGTGGAGCCAGTCTCCCATTATGGAAACTTCAGAAGCAAGGTACATGAGATCTTAACTTCTAGCCTTGAAATACTGTACTACAGCCAGGTAACCCATGACTTTGACCAGGACTTTTTATGACTCCTATTTGTATGTCTCTTATTTGCATGATCTGTATGTGCATGTTGCATAATTTGTGTGTCTTCTATTTGTGGGTCAAGGATGCACTACTTTAAATTACATGTACAAAGGCTCACACAAACCACTCAGAACTGCACCAAGCAATCTGGACTCTATTCCTTCACTTACTAAGTACACAATAAAAGTAGTTATTTCACATGAGGATCCCTCATAACCCATTGTTTGTTGTTTCTTACTGTACTCTGATTGCTCTCTAACCTGCTGGACTTTTGTAAAGTGCTTAGCAAAGTGTTTTCTCATATTATAGTGTAAAGATTAAATGAGTTCATCACCTACCATCCCATCATTGTGCCTAATTGGCTGGTTGCCCAGTCCAGTACAAAACTCACAATGTTCGTGTGTTATGCTCCATCTTTATTTTTTCCATAAAATTTCTTAGTAGAAAATTTGGAATATATTTTAAAGAGAAATGGAAGTGTCCATAATCTTGACATAAACATCATTAGCATTTTGAGATCTTTCCATAAAGTCATTTCTCTAGGGATAATGTGTTTTAAAGTTGTATGTATAGTGTAAAAGAAACTCTATCTGTGAAAGACAGAGTCAAGTGTCATTGTGTGTGGTGAAGTGCCAGATCCTAGATGAATGCTGGCAATGACTAAGAACTACACTGAGTCAGTGAGAGTTTCTGATGGTACTTTGAACCACCCAGAAACATGAAGAGCTAGAATAGAAAATAAAAAGGTGAATATGGAAATTCATAAATTTTAGAGAAAGAAGAGACACCATGCCACCAAAGAACAACTTTATAACACTGGTTTAAGCATTAATTTTAAGAATGTTTCCATTACTGCTATCATGGCAAGCACTTCTGTTCATATTTCTAATTCTTTTCAGAGTGAGTTCTTACACATGTTTTAGAGAAGTTAGACAATAACAATGATACTAAAGAAACAAAGAAAAAACAAATCAAATAAATAAACAAAAAATTATTGGTTTATGTCATTCTCTTTCCAGTGTCAATGTGCTCTCACACAAACACCTGGGAATGTTTTAGAAATAGAAAAATCTTGGGGAACTTGGGAGAGGGTTGAAGGGGAGGGGAGAGGAGGGAGGAGAGCAGAGAAAAATGTAGAGCTCAATAAAAATTAACTAAAAATACTAAAAAATAAGAATAGAAAAATATTACAACTTTTTTGAGTTTGGATTAAAATTCTGTTCTCCAAAGCTCTCACATGATAAAAGTTGGTCCTGAGATCAAAATTTGAGCAGCAACAATCTGGAGGAAAATAACACTCCCTCTCCCTCCTCCCTCTCCTCCCCATTTCTCCCTTCCCCTTTCATTTTTTCCTTCTCCTTTTTTTCTTGCTGTTACCACAGTTCTCATCTTAATTATTCCTAGGAACACATGCATAGTCCTTTTATTATGTGTGTCATTTTAGAATGACCATAAAAGTAGATAAATATGAGTTTCACTAAAACTTCTACAATATTAAATTGTCGTCATGTTGCATAGCAAGCAGCATTATGATTTGCAGGTAATGTCTTGACCAAATTCTCTTCATAGGGAAGCTTTTATTAAAATTTATGAACAAGCCTAGTCTAATGGCTCACCAGTTCTCTCCCTCAATTGTATTGGCAAAATGTGCCATAAATATAGTGCCTAAGGAAGCAGAATAGAGAATCCTGATGGTTAATTTGAATTTTTGTAGTCTGTGGACATCACCATTGATTTGCTAGCTCTCTATTTTATACAATACACTAATTATGGCAATGCACTATGGACAAGAAAAACATGTTTTCTACTAACCCAAGAAAAAAGAACACAAAAGAAAAACAAATTTTTGACTTTCTATTGGAGAGTGGAGTAGAGAGAATATCAAAGATGTCTTGTCTTTTAAATTATTTTTCTGTCCATCCTTTCACTGGTGATCAAGAACAAAATAAGTTCAATGATTTGCCTTCTCACTAGATTAGTAGTACCTACACACTGCAACATAGATTCCCGCTATAAAAACTAAGCTTCAGAGTAACATGCACAATACATGTTTCCAAGCATTTCCCATAATAGTTCCACCCACAAGATGTAGATTTTCTTTGTGTTATAGTTTCATTTAATAATGCTTTTCTCAGGAACTTCTGGAGGCATCACAATTCCTGACTTCAAATTCTACTACATTGAAACAATACTGAAAACAGCCTGGTATTGGCATAAAAGCAGAGATGTTGGCCAATGGAACTGAATCGAAGACCCAGATATTAATCCGTACACCTACGAACACCTGATTTTTGACAAAGAAGCAAAAAATATAAAATGGAAAAAAGAAAGCATATTCAACAAAAGGTGCTGGCATAACTGGATATTAACATATAGAAGAATAAAAATAGACCCATATTTATCACCATGCACAAGAATCAAGTTCAAATGGCTCAAAGACATCAACATAAAGCCAACCACACTGAACCTCATAGAAGAGAAAGAGGAAAATACACTTGAACACATTGGCAAAGGAAACTACTTCCTAAATATAACCTCAGTAGCACAGACACTGAGAGAAAAATTAACAAATAGGATGTCCTGAAACTGAGAAGCTCCAGTAAAGCAAGGAACACAGTCAGCAAGACAAAATGGCAGCTTACAGAATGGGAAAAGATCTTTCCCAGCCCCACATCAGATAAAGGGCTGATCTCCAAAATATGCAGAGAACTCAAGAAATTTGTCATGAAAAGAACAAATAATCCATTTAAAAAAATGGGATACAGACCTAAACCTCTCAAAAGAGGAATCTAAAACAGCTGAAAGACTCTTAAGGAAATGTTCAACATCCTTAACAATCAAGGGACTGCAAATCAAAACAACTTTGAGATTCCATCTTACGCCTGTAAGAATGGCCAAGATCAAATGCACTGATGACAACTTATGCTGGAGAGGATGTGGAGTAAAGGGAACACTCCTGCATTGGTGGTGGGAGTGAAAACTGGTACAGCTTCTTTGGATACCAGTATGGCAATTTCTCAGAAAATTAGAAAACAACCTTCCTCAAGACCCAGCAATACCACTTATGGGTATATATCCAAAGGATGCTCAATTATACCACAAGGACATGAGCTCAACTATGTTCATAGCAGCATTGTTTGTTATAGTCAGAACCTGGAAACAACCTAAATGCCCCTCGACCAAAGAATGGATAAGAAAAATGTAGTACAGTTACACAATGGTGTACTACACAGCAGAAAAAATAATGACATATTAAAATTTGCTGGCAAATAGATGGAGGTAGAAAACATAATATTGAGTGATGTAACCCAGACCCAGAAAGACAATTATCATTTGTACTCACTCATAAGTGGTTTTTAAACATAAAGTAATATATATATATATATATATATATATATATATATATATATATATATTACCCTCGAATCCCAAACCCAGAGAATCTATACAACAATGAGGACCCTAAGAGAGACATACATGGATCTATTCTACATGGAAAGTAGAAAAGACAAGATCACCTGAGTATATTGAGAGCATGGAGGAGTCTCTCTCTCCTCTCTCCCTTTCTTCAGTCTGGATACTTTATTTCATAATCAAGGCATTTTGTGGCTTCTCATTTCCCCCCATACACTGTATATGAGAAAAATGTATTACCTCTTGACTGAGACAGAGGCAGGAATTGACTTACAAACAGAAGAGGTTCAGAGACTCACATTCTTACTAGGAACCAATAAAATGGATGCCAGTAATTAGAACTGGTTGCCAGCAGGATTCTGTAACTGAGCAAACACAACTTCAAAGGATGCTTTAATGAAATTGCTGAGTGATGGCTAGTAGCAGAGCAGTATTAGGATCAAAAGAAACAGTATATTCTCTGCCCTGGGCATTATTTCTAATTTTGACACTCTGGGTTTTTAGAGGTAGTGTTCAGACTTGATAAGTAGGTTCATATGTAAAATGTACTGTCTTAACAGTTTTGCTTCTGTGTTTAAAGCAAGAAAGTAACTGCTCATAGTGACTAAGCATTTCAACTGCCACTGATACGGCTCAGCAGTGGACGCCAGCATCAGAACCGACTGTGAAACTGTAGCAGTGGTTATGATGGCGGTATTCTGCCTTAGACTGTATTTTGTTAGCATGTAGAATATCTAGAAATATTTAAAAGCCTATAAGGGTAAAGCCATCAAAGGAAAAGAGATCAGATTTTTATGTTTAATGATATTTGAAGAGATGTGGGAGATTTTCTTGTTTCCAATTTTTTAGAGTTATTTCATGATACAGAAATCTTTTTGCAGAGAATGAATAGAAGAAAGGATAGGGCAATTAACAGAGTCCATTGTCTAAGTGCATTTTTCCTTTAGATGTCCCTGGTAAAGAATTTCCTTTGTGTCCCACTTTCCCTCATTGAGTACCAAGGAACCAAGAACGACTGCTTACTCTTCAGTGGTATTATCATCAGAGGAACAATTTCAATGCACATCCTAATTACACAGTGAGCTCCTTAGAGTGGGGAATAACTTCAATTACTGCTCTCTTGATTAAATTTATAATTCATCTCACTCCTACCCAAAAGTTGCCATAAATGATTGTTAGATAACTTCTATGATTCCCTTACCACCTACCCACCAAGCCTCCAAAATGCCAGCCTCAGAATAGTAATATCTAAGGTGGCTTTGTGGCACTTGGGTTCTTAGAATGCTCAGTCAACCATCATTAACCTTAGCAGTATTTATTATCATTTATAATATCTTTGACTGTTTTCAAATAAGAAAAATAATGTGAGTTTCATTCACTTTTTAAACAATCATCAGAGATAGGTTTTGACATCACCCCCTGAAGGTGCTTTCTTCCTCACTTACATGGGCATTTCCAACCATAGGTGTGTGATGGTCACTAGCACATTTAATGTTGGAGCAATTAATGAGGTGACTATCCCCTATTTTGCAATCATAAAATCTAAGGAAATAATGAAAACTATTCTCACTGTAGAGAAACTAAAAATGTCTTGCAAAAAGTTCCAAATTAAATATGTAAGGAAGCCAGAATTTGAACCCCCAGATTAGTGATATAATCTTTTTTTTTTTCAGAGGG
>PVIU01010119.1:0-34884 GCA_004026605.1 Ondatra zibethicus
CTCTCTCTCTCTCTCTCTCTCTCTCTCTCTCTGTGTGTGTGTGTGTGTGTGTGTATGAGGGCAGGTGCACACGCCTATGAATATGGAGGCCAGAGGATATCTTCCTCAATTGTGTTTCTATCTTGTGTTTTTTTTTTTTTTTTTTTGAGAGAAGTTTCTTCACTGAATCCACAGCTCACAAATTGTTGCATTAGCTGACACTAAGCCTCGATTCCCTTGCCTCATCTTCCTGGACACTTAGGTTACAGACATTCGTCCTCGCCTGGTTTTTCACATGTGTTTTGTGCATCTGATCTCTGAACTTCACACACACATACACTGAGCTCTAAGCCCCACCCCTCTGCCCACTGTCTGTGCAGCTAAGTTGTGTACTGTTTGAGTTCTTTCACTGAAAGATGGGGTAGATATTATGATGTTGTTTAATTGGATATCTATAATCCATGAGCTCTTTTCAAACTCAACAGATTTTTTAAAATTAAATGTTGATCTCTTCAAATATTTAACGTAACATCTCAATAAATAAAAGATTATAGTCCTTTTTCCAAGAAGGCTTTATCGCAGTTCTAGCTTGCTATGCTTTTTTCCTTTATTGTCCATCTGGCAACTGTCAGTGCGATTGCTTTAGAAGCTAAAATAAAGTAAAATTCAAGTTGAAATAACCCCAACAACACTGTTAAACCACAAAGCCACATAGTCTTTTCTAACAAGTGAGGGTATATTAGTCCAGCTTCTAAAACTGTGTTCTTTGAGATATACAAATCTAAGCATCAATGCCCTTATAAAATTACTCATGAACTCCTGAAGGTACCCTTGTTTCCTGGTTCGGATGGTCATTATAATAATGATCTTTCAGATTGCTGGAGGAGGACTTAGCAAGACATTTATGAATTATCTTAGAAGATCATTATTCTGTGCTTCAAAAGCTGCATGGTTCCAATACACTGGGCTGTGAGTCTTATTGCTGAGACAACTCTTCCCTTCAGAGAGTTTCTTCTTAACTGAGTATTTGAAATCTCTGGAACTACCCAGGATATTATTTTAGTCCCAGGAAGTCACTTTTTTTTTCTGGGAAGAAGTTGCCTCAGAGTAACAGAGAGCCCACTGAGTGAGAAAAAGAACTTGTTGTCCTGTGGACCATGATTACGGAGGAAAGGTGACCTCCTCTCATCAGAACAGAGTCTGGAGGCCACCAAGCCAACCCCATCACCGCGGGGGCATTCCTGGTCGAGGAGTGTGAGGAGTCAATCATCAAATGTCACCAGGCTGCAGCTCTTCCAGCATACAATGCCTCCCCATAGTGTTTGTGGTGAAGGTCACTCAATGCATTTTGCCTCTGTTCACACTATAATTGAAGACTAGAAATAGCAAAATATTTTTTCTCTAATCAGTTATTAGGGTAACAATTTTAACACTATAAAAAGACAAAAATCATAGAATTTTGCATGTTTTTCATGTAATATGAGTAGTTTTCCCCATGTTTCAGCCTACTTGCTAGCTGTCCCATGGGGAATGAAGACCTGAAGATTCTCTTCAAAATCATCCCATCTCCTGAAAATCTCACCTTTGAACAGGAAGACATTGTAAGGATGAGGTCTTTAATTCCACTACCGAATCATGGCCGGGAGAGAAAGAGATGCTACATGCCTTAGTGGGTGAACAAGCTCAACCAGAAAACCAGAGAGCTTCATCTCAAGACAACGATGACCAAGAGAGCTTTGGTTTCCCAATGATGACAGAGATGCACCAATATCCTTTTGTCCCTCCATTTCCCTGAGTCTGGCATTCTTTATGATGTGGAGTGGAAAGCTGTGTCCAAGATGACCACTGATCTTGGTTGTATGTGGTCTCCACAGGGCTTTACTCTGCCTGCACAACTCTGCTGATCCCCAAATCCTTATATTGTGACCCCAATCCCTACTCAACTTCTGAGACTCCACAGTACCCTCCCAAACTCCTAAATCAACTTCTGATCTAATGGACTTCTTGATTGTTTCTGATGGAGGGAAATTACAAGGCACAGTGGCTTTGATGGATGGGCGGAGACCTGACACAGGCTTCACTGTTCACCTTCAGGACAACACCTCATGCTGGCCACTGTGTTTACTACTGGGAAGAAGAGAGGAGGCCAAAAGAGGGCCAAAGAGTGCCTTTCCTTCCCAGTTCTCATGAAGAAGCATGTGTGAGGGCAGCGAAGCTCCCTCAGCTTTTTAATCGTCCAGTTGTTTGACTCACTAAACTTCATTCACACGGATGCACCAGAGGCTGCTGGGAATTCTTGGCCCAGGACACAAAAATGCAGGCGCTGAAAGGAAGAGCCGCACCGCCAGTTCCCTTATGCATACTGCATGGTTCATGCCCTGCCTTTCCAGAGCATGTGGCAGAACCACTTATTTTTTCGTAAGAGCCTAATACCTCCCCTACTTGCCGGCTAAGTTTTCAATATCTGCTCTCTTGCTCAGTTGTCTCTGGGCAGATCATGGTTCTCTCCTTCCTGGAAATTCCCCCAGCTGATTACAAATCACCCCTTAAAATAAATGCTTCCGTTTTTTATGACATTGGGCTACCCGGAAAGTTGTAAAGACAGCATACTTCCCATGTTCTGAGTGAAGTTTTTCTTATCCTCAGCATCCTGCTTCAGGGCTATGCATCTGGTTTAACTAAGGAAACAAATCCATTTGTAGGCATTACCATTTGCCTATTTATTGTTCATTTACTTTACCAGGTGGGTAATTGAATCCAGGGCTGGATACAAGTCAGACAAGTGCTTCTGTGCAACCCAAGGCCTGGACACCACACCACATCACACAGTTGCCCTTTCCTCCTGGGCTCCCCATGGGTGTGACAGTTTCCCAGAGCTCCCAGGTTCTCAATGTCCCTGATTGTCTTGGAGCGGCCATGAAAAGAGTCTTATTTATATCTCTTAGTTGGCGTTTGTTTAATGGTTTTCTTATGATTGTACCAGAGTTATAGGCTTGGGTAACAAGATCACAGAAGCCACCTATGCTTGTCAACACCCATGTGGAGAGTCCATGATGTCAATGATACTGATGCCATAGATACTAGACTGGGCCACCTAAGCACTCTCTGGCTTCCTTTTTGCACGGTGTTGCTTGGAGATGAGTTACTGTATGGACCACAGTAAAGAGTCAGGGGCAGGATTCATGCTTGCTCTCTGGTGATGGAGTAGTTGCACCAACCCCCTGGAACTTTAAACTACAGGGAGAATTGTCTACTTCTTCCCGGGCACTTTGTAGAAGAACGTTGCAGCTCCTCCTTGTGAGATAGTCTGATGGTACAGACTCACTGCACCTGTCGGCCCTTCTGCCTCCCATTGTCCTCACACTTACTCAGGTCAGGCCACACTGACCTTTTTTTCCCAAGCTTTTCCCTTCCCAGGCCCAAGTGTGGGATACTCACTTCTGCAGACTGCTTTGCTGTCCTCTTTTATAAGGACTTTCCCCAGAATGTGAAAGTCATTGTGCCACATAATAGCTTTCAAAGTCATCAACATTAGTCATGTGGATGCTTGAATGCAGTCTATTATCTGTCTCCCTCCACTATAACAGAAATGTAAGTATCAAGGCTTGATTATTAAGTTGTATTAAACATACGTGAATATATTTACATATTATGCTAAGATATATAATACATTATAGCATATACAATATGTACTTGTGTTAGCTTTGGGGGGGATGTATAGAAGACAGAGAAAGATTCAGAGTCAACTGTTGACTGAGGTTTTTTTGTCCCGCCTGGTCCTGCAGCCATTAAGTCCAAAAGAAATCACACAGAGGTGTACATTAGTTATAAACCAATTGGCCCATTAGCTCAGGCTTCTTATTTACTAATTCTTATAACTTACATTAGCCCATTATTCTTGTCTATGTTAGCCATGTGGCTTGGTACCTTTTTTGGCTAGGCAGTCACATCTTGCTTGCTCTGTGTCTGGATCATGACTGCAGAATGAGTTTTCCTCTTCCCAGAATTCTCTTGTTCTCATTGCCCCACCTCTACTTCCTGCATGGTTGTCTCGCCTATATTTCCTGTCTGGCTACTGGCCAATCAGCATTTTATTAAAATACAATTGACAGGGTACAAACCATTGTCCCACAGTAGTCAACTTTTTGAAAGAACCAGCTCAAATGGTTACACATGCAGCAAGACCCTCAACAAACTGCTCCAGACTCGAGAATGTAGAAACTGATGGTGGCTCTCAGCCATGCGTGAAGTAGGACCAGGGAAGGCAACAATAGCCTTCTCAGACCAAACTGAAGACATGATAACATTGAGGGCCCTGATGCAAGTTCAGGGAACTGAAGTCCAGAAGAGCTGTGGCTCTAAGTCCGTGGTACTGGCTTTTAGAAAGAGATCTCATCTGCCCACCTGAGCCCATAGACTGTCTGAGTCCTCGGGTAATGCAATGGTTGTATCCACAGGGAGAGATCAATGTCTTCAAGAAACACACACAGAGAAATTCTTTGTCTTTCTAAATTGTAAGCTTTGTTTTATTTAATACACATCTTCATGCATTTATGAGATGAGACATTTTAATTCAAAGTATGATCAGTGCTACTTGGTCAGGAGAGTAGCATCTCTGTTTTTTGTTTTGTTTGTTTGTTTTTATCTGAGCAGGTATTGTTAATGGATGATCTGAGGAAGGGCATAGTCACCCTATTGTACTATCGAACATTGAAATTATTCTCTTTCCAGATGTATTTTGCTACTCATACCACTCATTAGGTCCCACATCTTGTTTTCTGTTACCAGTCGTCTTTGAGCCTATACTGTATTTTTATGTGATCACCATCCATAAATGAGGACGCCCAGCGATTGTCATTCTGTACTCAAGTTATTTCACTCAGCCTTGCCACCCCAGCTTCACCCATAGTGCTGTACATGGCACGATCCCATTTTTAGTAGTTAAATAATTTTCTTTTTATATGCATATTACATTTTTATCCCTTCATCCACCACAAACATCTGGATGGATCCTAAACTGCAGCTGCTGTTAATACTGCTACAGTCAATAAAAGGATGCAACTGTGTCTTAGATATCACCATTGCATTTTCTTTTGATATATGCCCAGGATGTTGTAGTTGTACTTCTGGGTTTTGAGGAAAATTCACAAATTTACATAATGCCAAATAATAAGTAATATGGAAGCCAGTCACCTGGTCAACCTGCAGGGCACCTGATTTATAAATTTTTGCCTGTCTACTCATATGCCTGTCAATCAATCACATATGTGTATATGTATCTAAGACCCTCCCCAAGCACATCATTCTTGGCTTTCAGTGTTTTATCAGTTCTGTTACTTGTTATCTATGTGAAAGTCTATCCTTGGCTTCATATTTGATGTATGAATCTGGGGTATTCATGATTCAGCTGAGAACCCCTCCTCAAGACCTATTTCATATCAAGTGTTCATATGGGAACCCTAAAATATAGAATTTTGGGGAAAGAACTAACTCCAGAAGTATTGACAAGAAAACTAGCCAATTATCACATGATGCAAATGCCATATTGAGCACATATGCAATTTTTATCGATTACATGTGATGCTCACACATATAGAAAGTTTTCACAAGCAGGCAGAAATCCCATCTTATTGCCCGGTAGGAGCCAACTGTAGAAAGACTTAAGTATGTTCTCCTAGAAATGTTCTGATCTCACTTTTCTGAACGTAGTTGAAAAATCAGCAGTAAGGTCTTGAGTGATTTTATTACACTCAAAAAGCACAAGAGGCAAGGTGGTGCCACCAGATGTCCCAGTGTCCCTTCTGGAGGAACACCTGCCCCATAAACAGACTCATCACTCAGACTCTGGCCATTGGGTCTCCAGGAACAGCGTGTCGGCGTCAGTAGCTGTTCTGTAAAAGAATGGAAGTGGTTATGAGCTTCACTCTGGTCTGAGCATTCTGTAAAGGAAAGGAAGTGGTTACCAGCTTCACTCTGGTCTGGGTGTTGGAGCTTTTGTTTGTTTTATGCCTGCTCATAGCTGGCTTGAATCTGTGTTCTGGGAGCTATCGTGAGTCTGGGAGATTTTACCCCACAATTCCATTAGTCTGTTCTAGGAGAGTTTTGTCTGTGCTGTATCAGGACTGCAGAAGGGCCGCCTGTGGCTTGTGGCTTGTGTACAACCTATGCTTCATATAATACCCAATAAGCATCCCAGGATAGATTACTTCCTGACTGCTTATGTGGAAAAGCCTAATCTGATCTGAATGTTTCTGTATTAGTTACTTTCTCTTTATTGTGACCAGATACCTCATTAGAAGCTTTTTAGAGGAGAAAGATTTTTTTTGTCCTGTCTGGTGGGGAAGGCATGGCTGCCATGTGAGGCCAACAGACCAGCCTGGAACAAAAAAATGAAACAATACGGGGACCTACGATGAGTCTCATTTCCTATTGACCCGCTTCCACCAGCTCATCTAACCTCCTGAAGATCCCACAACTTCCCAAGACAGTCCTGGCTGCTGGAACCAAGTGATCAAACAGACCAGCCTGTGCTGGATGTCTCTCATTCAAACCGCAACAGCTGCCCAAGAAATCCTTCTGGTTCTGATTGGAAACTGTTACTAACTCAGCCACCGTACTCAAGCCGAAGACAGGCAATGGGAGTGGATAGTATGTTACCTACAGACTTGATGGGCAGATAGCAACTAGGATCTGAGACGGCCATCCACAGTGTACCCTGTATGCACCCGCTCCCTTTGCGGCCATACCTGGCCTCCTGTGCATTGCAGAGCTACACAGAATGACACTCCCCTGTGGGTGGTAAACAGGGCTGTAGACAAAGGTTTCCTTGCCAAGAAGAAATGAGCATGGAATGAAGTATAAAGTTCAAAGCATGATGGATGGGCTGCCCTGCTGAAGGTCACACTGTCACCAGCAAACCTAGGAGGATGGTGGAGCATCAGCCTGTTGAAATGTATGAGCCAGAATGTTGGAATGTGACAGCGTGTCTAGCTCTCAGGTCTCAGTGGAGGCTGGGTGTATCCAACAAAGGCAGGTGGGGCTGCGGCGTTGTCATGATCAGAAATGCGAGCTGGGATAAAGATGTTTATTTTCCTGGAGCCCACATGCAACTCTGTCCCTGTGCTGCCATGATGGCTGTATTGAGTGACAATGGGTGGCACAGGCTTTGCGATTTTACTTCTGTCCCTTTGCCAGTCGTGTCTCGATGGAAGTTGAACACAGTAATCTATGAGAATAAAGCTGAGATCTTAACAACAAAGTGACACAGATCTGGTCAGTGCTGGTGGACCAAATATTAAATATCAAAGGGCATCATTCGACCAAAAGTGGGTGTAGCCTTTATAATCTTGTTCTTTTTTTCTATCATTCAAAACTTCCACATGATTTTCTAATCCTGCATTTGGTTTAAAACAAACAAACAAACATCCAAAAACATTTTGTTTTTGAAGAATAATTTCCTTATGGGTCACTCAGTTTGGAAGGGAGGTGGGTGAAAATTTAAGGTAGATCTTCCAGAAGATCCAAGGAACCTGTAGAGGGGTCATTATACTTTGAAATCCCAGTATACAGCAGCAGATGAAAAACAGGCTGTGAACTGAGAGTTGGCATAAAATATAAACAGAAGTCCAAAGACATGCTAGCGCAGGGTAATATTGACCTTAGCGGATGCTCAGCTGGGAAGTGAGCATCAGGATCTCAGTCTTGTCAAGGAATTTATCAACTTCTGGTGGCCATTGCCCATGTATTGGAGGTGACGGTTCTGTGCATGGAGGACTGACACGTTGTGCCTGGAAGGGGTGTTTCCCTATGCCGGACTGTTAGCTTTTCTTATTCTCTGTGCCGTCTTGGTTCTGCAGCTGTGAATCTGTGTGCAATGCTCTTTAACTCTCAAGCAATTGCCTTGAGACTGGAAGATAAACTTGAATGTCTGGTGTAAATTAGACATGAGGTAAAAGGAGCAGGCCGGCGGAAGGGAGCGTGTGCAACGGGGAGGGAATTCAGAAGCGCAGACAGGAAAGGAGGCTGAGGAAGGACAGAGCCTCTGGTTCTCCAGTCACTGGGATTCTGGCTGCTGCAGGCTACAGGTAGTACTTCAGCAAATGTCTGTGGAATAGAGGGAGATGAAGGGACAGGCTCCCTGGCTTCTCCAGGCTTTGCGGACTGCTTGCTATGGGGCACATGCTCCTTGTAGGAGTATGACAAGCCATGAACAGAGGGGCTGCGTGTGGAGTGTTCATAGCCCCCACTGTTCTCCAGCAGATATGGAGTCCTGATCACCACCCCTGGCTTCAGCAGATCTACCTGGAGTCACCTTCAGTGTATTATACAGAAAACAGGAGAGGAGCTTCTAAAATTCCCCATCCACAAAAAGGAGAGCTTATTCTGTAATGTCGTAGGGGTTGGGGTGGTGTGACAGTTCCATCAGCATTCATCAGAGTTCACAAGTCAAAGGCCTGGATGTTTGCTAATGATTAGAAAACACTCTGGTGGCCTTAACCCTGAAAGTGCAAACACTTATATTTTATAGGCATGGGTGTGTGTGCGCGTGTGTGTATATATAGTTGAATATCATACTAATAAAAAGGTTAATACATAGAAATATGGTTTCTAGATGATTGATTGACGATAGATAATTTATAAGTAGAAAGATAGATGATACAGAGATTAAGATCAAGGATGACAGACAGATAGATAATAAACAGACAGACAGTTAGATACACAGACAGATAGACAGATGATAGATAGATGATAGATAGATACATAGGTAGATAGACAGATAGATGATAGATAGATAGACAGACGTACAGACAGACAGATAGATAGACAGATAGATGATAGACAGACAGATAGATAGATAGATAGATAGATAGATAGATAGATAGATAGATAGATATAGGACTCTGTGCTGCATTGAGGTTCCACTATCCTAGAACCTAGTGAAGGGAAACATGGGCCCTGGGCATCTGGTCTCAACATGGGGCTGAGGAGGCCAAGCAAAGACAAGATAAAAAACAGCAAATGATTTCAAATACCAAGAGAAATCCTTTTGGCTAAGAATAAGGTACCTTTGCCTCTTTCAAAATTTTCCACAACAGATGTATAATGTTCCCCCCACCCCCATCACAGGAAGTTAGAGACAGTGGGGCCAGAATCATCAATGAGCTTGGGTTCAAAGCTATGCAGAAAGTATTGAACATACCATTCTCAGTGTCCAGATGAACCACAGAACCAGTTCTCAGACAAGATAAGAAATGGACACTCCACATATCTGTGAGTGCAAGGAAGAACAAGCAAACACTCCAGGGTTTTCCTCTGGAAGATGTTTGCTCAGACCTGGGAATGCTTGGGTTCCCCCAAAGACCCTCTAAAACATTATCCACTCACCATAAAAGGAAAAAGTCTGAGAATTCACTAATAAATTGTCTTTAGGACTGATAAAGGCAAACTCCCAACACTACAGAAATGCAATTGGCTAATTGATTAATCAACAAAGTGGCTTTCCTTAGATTACCTATTACA
The DNA here is from genome assembly GCA_004026605.1 of Ondatra zibethicus. Classification (NCBI taxonomy): domain Eukaryota; kingdom Metazoa; phylum Chordata; class Mammalia; order Rodentia; family Cricetidae; genus Ondatra; species Ondatra zibethicus. The sequence goes on from PVIU01010119.1 coordinate 9,499, forward strand.
GGTGGATCACCCATCACAGGGGATCACCCATCACAGGAGGATCACCCATCACAGGGGATCACCCATCACAGGAGGATCACCCATCACAGGGGATCACCCCTCACAAGGGGATTGCCCATCACAGGGGGAAGTGACCACTACAGGCACCCCGCAAAGGCTAATTTTCCCAGACACTCACCTAGGGTAACAAGAGTTTTCCAGGTTTCCTTTCATATCCACTGCCTATGAGTTTTCAAGGTTTAAACAAAGAGTTTGTGGACAACCTTGACCACTGCGGGGATACACATGGGGCTGATACAGAGTTCAGAAGGCATTAAGAAGCATGAATTGGATGCTTACAGTATTTTAAGGAGTATTTCAGCTTGTAATATTACAGGTGCCTACTGCTAGACATGGCAGGAGTGGTCCTGGGCAAGTGGGCTAGCTAAATGATGCTCTAGTGCTCCTGACTTGCCTGCTTGTTTGGAGACAGGGCCTCATGATGCAGCCTAGGCAGATCTTGAACTATGTGCTCCAGACTTGCCTCAAACCTGAGATCCTCCTTCCCCGGCCTCCTGAATCCAGCCTGTGGCATCATGCCTGGTTTCATGTTTTTGATTGCTAATGTCTTGGATGGATGGTGCTAAGTGATGGTTAATGAAATGGGAGAGGAATGTTAGGAGTAAGACTGAGTGGGGGTGAGAATTTGGATACTCTTTTGGGGCCTCTCTGTGGAGGAGCCCTGCCTGTTCTTTCCCTGCCTTGCTGCTGTCATAGAAGCTTATGTAACTCTTACCTCTTTATGTATCTATTTTCTTAAAAGACTCAGAATAATATGACACCGGCCTTTGATCCTGTATGGAAGACACATGGCCATCTATTTTTATAGTACTCTAAACTGCTCTATACATTAAATATACTATGTGGGGCTGGACAAATGGCTCAGCAGTTGATACCATTTGCTGCTTTTCCACAGAACCCAAGTTCTATTCCCAGCACCCATCCCAGGCACTGACAACCACCTGGACCTGCTCTAGACAATATAAGTACCTGCATGTATGTGCACACTCCAACATGAATGCACATATATATACATAAACACATAATTAAATATATGTTTGTATTTTAATTTAAAATCATATTTAATATTTCATAAATATTATATAATGCTAATATAATAATATTATGATGATAATATAATAGTAATTAAGTACATACAATATTAAATTGGTAAGCAAGAAGAGTGATGTACCCTTGCATCCTTTCAGCTTAAGAAGGGCCTGCCTGCAAAGCTATGATCTTTGATGTGTTAAACCTTCCAGTGTGGGCACACACCTACCCTATAATGCATGAGAAGATAACAGACAGTGAACAGGTATCTGCTGTGGAGCTATTTCTTTTGGACATAAACACACAACAATGTCCAGAGGCTCAGGACAACCAAGAAGCTTCAAGGCTGCTCTCCAAGATTGTGGAAGAGAAAGCAATCACTGGGGAAGAGGCTGTGGAGGGCCACTGCTGCCTGTATTTCAGGAGCCCTCTGGGATGCGATTTTCCAAGAGCCATCAGCCATGCTGGGTGCAGTTCGTGATGAAGCATCTACCTTTGAGTCACCCTCTCTCCTGGAAAAACATCCCACTCATGCTTCTATCAGCAACCCCGGTAAACTCACTGCTTCACTGAGATGTCATTGCTTTGGCCTGATGCTGCCTAGTCTGCCTGGGGTGAATATATTTTTTCTGAGAATCTCCATGGGGAGAGTAACACCATGACATTTTTGCCGCCTTGGACCTTTTTTGTGAGAATGGCTGAAGTCACAGCAGCCAACCGGGAGCCTATTCACAGTACCCAAATGCCGTGGTATAGACTCTCAGAAGACTAAGGCACCACGTGTCCAACCAGGTAACATCTTACAAACAACCTCTAGGTTTCTTCTTCAGTCCGGTGGTAACATGCACAGTAAAAGAGCACCTCCCTCGAAGGGGCAGGTTGTAATTGAGAGCTTGACCTCACCTGCTTCTTTAGAGAGGAGACGCTGATGGACAGGTGTTCTCCAGAGGCCCCTCTGCAGATCGGAGATTCTCAGTGAAACGTCTTAGCAGCTCTGGCTACAACAGGGACTTGTTAATGCAGCCAAAACTGGTGCTTCTCAGAGAAGTGTCCTGTTTACACACAGACTTCTGGCATTTTTCAGACTCAGAGGCCAAGCAGGTCACACCTCTTAGCGTTACATCTTCAGCTTGCCTGGCATCTGTGCTCAGAATCACAGCTTCCAAGTACAGCACAGAGACCTTCAGACCACACCATCAAAGCCTCAGTTCGGATTGCCCATCAGTGTGACGGCAATAACCCTCACAAACAGCTCTGTTGGGGCATACGGCATCAGTTAAACGACCAGAATGGGCTGACAACCTACAATGTTTGAACACGCTGCACAGAATCCCTGTTGAGAAACTTCTCTATTCCGTTAGAGAAGGAAAAAAAATTACTGTGCAGACTCAGAACATATCAGGACACTATTTTCTCTTTCTTCAGAGAACTACATTGTTTAATTAAAAGGTAACTTTTCCTGGCATATCTTGAAATCCTCAGGATTAATATGTGTGTTTATGTATATATGCAGATATACACACACTATACACATCTCTATATATCTCTGATATATATGATATACATATATATCAATATATCTCATATATATCACACATATGTGATATGTTTACATACATATGTATATATATATGTAGAAAAATGCAGAGTTTTTATTTTCATGCAAGCAAACAAAAACAATCACAAAATCCAAATGTCTCAATGCTTTTCTTCCAGCACTGCTCTGGTTTAGTGGTTTAGAAACTTCCATGAGCTTGGACTGATAGGAACAGTCTACTACACAAATTGTTAAAGTGGACTTGTATTATAACGCTCAGATTCAGCTCACCTGAGAAAGAGAAGACGCTCCCAATAGTTTGCTGCTACTCCCACACTCATAGTCAGTCCTCTGAGAATCCGGACTCACGATTCCCTCAGCTTGCCACTTACTGCGGGCCTCTTGGGTGCCCAGTCCCCATCTTGCTAATTCTCCCTTGCTCTCACAATGACATCCGAGACATGCTCATGAAGCTTGCTCGATCTGGGCTTGCGGGATTCTCCCAGCTAGAGACAGCTGTGCTTCTGTAAAGCCACATGCAGTGCTTTTACATTCAAGCTAAGGGCAGACAGAAGAGGTCATCTGAGGCGGGCTAGATGGGGGCATGCTACAGGACTCACAGTAATTCTGCAACTTAGAAAGATTCCAAAATTCTAATTGGATGCCTATTTATTTGATACAGCACAAAAATGCTCATACATAAACACACTACGCTATCTTTCTTAAGTCAACTTAGTTACATTTCTGTGACGTGTAAATGAACGAGGATAGAGACTGTAGGTCACTCCCCTGGTCTTACATAAATGGCTGCACTGTCATGGTAGCTATGAGGAGGAAGACAGTGGGGAGTAAACCAAGGCTTCAGAGAGATACCTACACCCACGGACTCCCTTGTTCTGGCTGAGGAAACCCTGAGAAGTCTTCTACATTAGCACTTCCCTCCCATTAAAACCCATAAACTATCTAGTGTCACCCCAAAATGTTGATGAAAGAAACCAAAGGGAGAGATTCCATTACTTGGTCAGCATAGCATGACCAGCTGGGGTGGCAGAGCCTAGAAGGGACAACTAGCTAATGTCTCCTGAGCTCAGACATCCAGCATCTGGGCCTCCTCACTGGTTGCATGTGAGGTGACTCCCTGTGTTACCATTGCTGCTGGTGCTGACTTTGAGGAAGGACTTGAGATGGCAGGGCCTCCTTATTCAGCTGGAAAGTCAAATTTGATGGACATCTGTTGAGTCAGGCATTTCCTTGTGGATGGCCCTTCCCTCCATTGTTCAGATGCATCTGGGATTAAAGAAGGTTGCTGCTTCTCAATCCTTCTCCCCTCTCTTTAGGAAGAGACAAAAGAGACTAATGATCACACACACACACACACACACACACACACACACACACACACACACACACACACACACACACTTCATTAAAAAGAAACCCCAAATTGCAGTGTGGATTTTCTGCATCAAAATTCATTCAGAAGAAAGTCCATGATTCAGGTCAGGACATTGCCCAAGCTATCTATGAATGGCACTTTGTAGACTTGTTTATTTAACCAGCCAGTGACCTCCGAGGGGAGGCTGGTGACCTCAGGCATTCTGTAGCCCCACCAGTCCTGTGCTTTCTTCCCCGTGTAGAGCTAGGACACCCCCATCGCTAGGATTGCAAGAAGGAATAATTGGAAGGAAATGGGTGGCAGCCTGCTAGGTATGCGAGTTGTGCCACGCTGGGTTCCAGTGCCAGGGGAAATGCTCCTCTGTTGACTGCACAGGATTATTCTGCTTTGGACTTTCACCTTCAGCTCCTATTTGCGATCTCCATGGCTAGACCAGCACTCATGAGCTTGAACCAGTTGTTTCTTACAAATTAACAGCAAACTCATGAGGGGCACCAGAGTGAGGAGTGAACACTTAGTAAGATTTGCCAGCTTAAGAAAATCACATCTTCTTAGTCACAAAAGAGCATGAAATGAATTTATATGAATATTGTTGGTGCTGAAATCTCTCTCTGTGTGTTTGGGGGTGTGTGGGTGTGTGTGTCTTTTTTGTGTCGAAACTCTTTTCACAGGAGAACACATCTTTGCAATGTTGGCCAGAGAGAGACCTTGTGAAATGCCAAACTCTATTCTATGCTGTTTTTTCTAATTGCTAAGTGTAATGAAACTTTGTTTTTGTTTTATTTGCTGTTTGTTTTTGTTTTTTTATCAGTATTAAGATGCCATAGCCTACAAGGCTCCCACATCTTAAACCCAGGATCCTTATTTGATTCCTTATTTGAACCTTACATGATTCCAGCCCCTGTCAGCCTGTTCTCAATCCCATGTAAGCAAGATCTGAGTACAGGCTCTGTGCTGATGGGTTATTTTAGGGGTAGGTTTAACAAGGATAGTGTTTAATCCAGGAAGATTGTTCTCACTGGACACATTCATCTTTATGAAGACATTTGTGTGGATACCAGATGGAGACATTGTCTGGTCTTATTATACACTGTAGTCCTCTAAATATAGTCTGTCTCTTAATTTTGTGTCAGTTGCTATTTTTCCTCTCTATATAAACTTTGGAGTTGATTTGTTAATGCCCACAGAATTACTTACTGAGATTTTTATAGTATACTATTGAACTTTGGTAAAATAACAACTGTAAATTTAAAAAAAAATCATTTTTGTAAGTAATTTTTAACATGATCCCATCTTTTACAAAGGGCATTCATTACATGTACCAAATGACACAGTGCTTCTTCAGAGACAGTGTGATTCTAAACAACATTCTTCAGCAGCCAAAACACTCCCACAGTGACCCAGAGACAGGTGAAAATGTCCCAGCACCAGGGTTCTTCTTCTTCTTCAAATGCCAATTAAATTGTAGTATTCAGTTCTCCTTCTAAGTCATGGGATCGCTAAAATCTTTATCATTCTGATTGATAGTGCAAGCTGGGAGTGTTAGCTCATAACTGTAATTCTAGTGCTAGAAAAGTTGAGGCAGGAGGATCTCAGTGAGTTTGAGTACAAACTGAACTAAGTGTGAGGCCCTGTCATGTCCCAAAAGAAAGAGAGGCAAAGGGAGAGGAAGGAGAGAAGGGAAAGAGGGAGAGGGGGAGGGGAGGGGGTGAGGAACGGAAAGAATGTGAGATGTAAGTAGATGTTGTCCTACATGTGAGTTTATGCGCCATGCCCTCTTAGACTTCAGTTCCTTTCTTGCTCATGTATCTAGATGTTATAGAAATCAAGGAAGCTTAGTTAGAAAGAATCCTTTTTCCCCACAAAGATAATTTGGGGAAATGAGTGTGTGAAATAGACATGCATGATCATCTGAACCATTAAATGATATTATATAATTCTGAGAAAGTGAGACCCACCCAGCCCAGAGGAGCAGGACAATTCTGCAGAGATGTGAAGTGCAGATGCCAGTTTTAAGAACTGGGTTTTGGGGAAGAGGCAGCCATGAATGGCATTGGAGTTCACGTTCCCTTTGTGGTGACAGTGTCTGAACTGTGAGGGGAGTGGGGACCAAAGGCCAGGGACTGAGAACCAATAGCTCAGCCTACGTCCTAGGGTGAGTCTCTGCTTGCCTCTGTACAGCACATTGCTCACTGACAAGGCCGGGGACCTACATCTGTGATTTTTCTAGTTCTTAAAGAGGATGCTTCAAGGGTCCTCTACAGTCTGTCACAGGGCTGCAGGAGAGCAGCCCACAGAGCCCTGGTCCTGCTCCTGTCACAGTGGGAGACAACTGCCTTAGGGGAAGAACGAAACCGAGGACCCCTCAGAAAGTCTCAGCAGGCACAAAGGAGCCGGCAGCATGCAGGAGGGCAGGCACTGCCTCCGTCCTCTCGGCTTTATTGATAAAGCATCAATTATGTGCTTACCCTGCTAAAAATGTTTCTCTTTGCCTAGCAGCTGAGCTCAGAGGCTCCTCAATGTTTCCTTGGGAAATTTTGCCATTAACTTGAGAGCCCTCAGATTTCTTTTCATTCAATGCTCAGAGCCCCAGAAGCTGAGAGACATCGCTTCCACCCACGCATCCTGAAACTCAGAGAAAAGGCCCGCTATTTTTGTATAAGGTGGGGTATTAAGTGTGTGTGCATTTGCTTGAATGCTCTTTGTGCAAGGTGTGTACACAGATGTGAGAGTGTCTGCATTTGGTCACAGGATAGGAACTCATTTTTAGGAGATCTGCTTCCAGGCTTGGCTCAAAGCCAAGGATCTTAGAGCTGGTCCTTGAAATCACACACACCTTTGGAAAAAAAATCACAATACACATAAATGCCAGGAAATGCACAGCAGAATGGAACAAAGCAGCTGGTTTTCTTATTAAAATTAAGAGTTGAAAATAAACCAACCAGCTTTCTAGCTGGTTCAAAAGGAACCAACCTGCGATAAGGAAATTATCAAGGCCAAACCTAAGGTCACAGTGAGGACACTCTCAGCACATGAACACCACATTTGGAATATTGATGGCTTTTTTTTCTTTCCTTTTTTTTTTATGTATTAGACTTCTTTTCAGAGACCAGGTCTTTCCTGAAGTCACAGCACTGATGTGTATTGTCCCTAAAGCTGAGACTAGACAGTAAAGACTCTCGAGTGCCATAGTTGCTCTACCTGGATCCACTGCCCACATAGGCCACCATGAGAGGCTGCAGCCTGCAATAGGGAACTGTGAGGGACTCGCCCCAAAGTTGCTGCTGACCCATGCAGCTCTGCTGCTCCTCACTTCCTGTGACTGGAAGACCCAGGAAGGCGGGCACCCCTCTTCTCTCAGCTCCCCTCGGGATCCATGGCTTACCACTCACTGCCTGATGTCGACTGGGCCCTCCCTGAGCTGACTCAATAAAGGCCAACACTGAATCCCACCACTGAAGGAAAACGGGGTCTACTGGGAAAAAAAAATTCAAAGTGAAAACCACAGATTACCGTGTTATCACCATCACTCGCCCAGGTTACACCAAAGACACATACATAGTCTTCACTCAGATAATTGTGAAGTTAAAATGTCACGCTCAACCTGATGGTTGAATGTGTGCTGACTCAAAGCACGAGGAATACTTCTACTAAACTCAGTATCCTTGCTAGAGAAAATCTCCCACCCCAGTAGCTTTTTCATTTCCTGAAACAGGAGACTGCTGACAGAGGAGGTTTGAAACTCAGCAGGTGGTGTAACTTTGCTAAGAGAGGCACCAGGTGGAGGCCTCCACAGGGCAGTCCAGCCTCAGAGCCAGTGGGAGACACCATCCTTGTCACATATGGCCGCACTCCCCTTTTCTGCCAGAAGGGCCCGCGTAGATTTCTCAGTATCTACCTGCCTCCATTTCTCTCCTGTCATCAGGAGATAAGATGGGGAAGGTGTCTCCACTGATACTTAGCAATCTTTATACAATTCCCTTCCCTTTTTGACACCTGCAGCTCATGGGAGACCATTCTTTTAACTAAGCAGGCACATGGGATTTTCCCATAAATGGTTCATCTGATTCCCAGAGGTTAGTACGTTATGTGACAGGGCATTGTGCCCTTTGTTCCTTGTTGGCTGTCTTCCTGCCAAGGATCCATAGTGCTAGACTCTCAGTGGCATCAGTTCCTCACTGACTTTAGCCAATGCCACCAAGCTTAGCTTTGCTTCCAGCTGAAACACCCATTACTGCTCCATGACTTAAAGGCAGATGTTTTAATTTGAATATTCTAAGACTTCTTCTAAACAATCACCTGGTCCCCAAGGACCATGTGGCCAAGCGGCTTGTGGTCCTGCTCCTAGCTGCACAGGCTCTTGCCTCCTCCTCAGTGTCTAAGGCACAGTGCTATCCCTCTCCCAGTGCTAGCAGAAGGAGCTGTGAAATAGAGAACGGGAAAAAAGGCAGACCACGGAGAGAAATTGCATTGAAGCATGTGTGAGCAAATGGCTGCCTAACAATTGTTTAGGAAATGCAAGAAATAATGTGTGAAACTCATATGGTAATATGTCAGAAGTATGCTTACATATATATGTATGTATGTATGTTTACATGTATGCAGATGTGTGTATGTCAATCTATGTATATCCATGGCTCTGCTATTTATAGTTCCCGGTGAAAATGCAAGCTTTCCACGCATTTCCTCCTTCAGCTTAGGCAAATTTGATGGTGTTATCCTAGGGGACTTGTACTTGAGTCCCCTAGAGCCTGTGCCTACTCAGGCTGGAGCCTATGGCAGAAAGGGACACCTCAGTGCCCTCCCTCCTCAGTTCACAGGTTCATATTTTGTTCATCATGGATACCTTGCTTCTATTTTAATTTTTTAAACATTTTCTTAAATATCATTTATTTTGCTTTCTGATGTCCCCCATCCATTAAACTTTGAAATTTCGTTTATGTTTCCCTGACTATGTTTAGTTTTAGACCTGTGGATAGATTCTAGGCGTGCCATGCCCAAATGACAGCTGTGCTCAGAGAAGCCACAGAAAATGTGTAGAGGACTCCAAAGCCTCTGAACCTCATGACCAAATCCATACTGGCTCACCAGGCCACTGTTCCCAGCACTGCAGATACGAGTGAAAGAAAAAGCTATATTCTGCCAAAGGGTGAGTAGAAGGCCCTGGGAACACGTGGGCCAAGCGCGGCCTCCCAATCCAACGATGCCACCATCCATTATCTCCTGGTGACACACACTGCACCTGACATCTGAGTGTTGTCACTCGGGGGGGAGTATTTTGTCTTTGTGGAAGAAAAGGTCAGGCCTGAGAAGTTTTAGATAGCTTTGATAGAAATCAATACAGTGAAGGGCAAATTTTCTACAAAATATTTTCGAATGTTTTATTTATTGGACATTCAGCTATACAAATTAGACACATGGGACTGAACGTTGGAACACAAGGCTGTGACTTTTACGGAGTGTTCACACCAACCTCCCACCCACCCCCAACCTGAAGCGGACTTAGGTTGGGCCACAAATGCGTGGGCTAAAGAAAGAAAAGGAGAAGGAGGAAAAGCAAAGAAAGAGAATGAGAAGGGGGCAGAGGAGAAGAAAAGAAAGGAAAAGGAGGAAGAAAGGCAAGTAGAAGAGAAGAGGGCTAGGAAGGTCCTGTCATTAGTAATTGGGGTTACTAATTAAATATATTCTGGTCTTAAATCTAAATTAATATGCATGGTCTCTTGGATATAGCCTAATTTCCCCTAGTGATTCTTAGAGATTTCAGACGATTTCTGCTAAGGGTGATGCTTGCAAAATAAACAGAATCAGAAAGGACTGTTGTTTTTCCTGTAGAGTTAGTCTCCCCCGAATGATGATGTCTGCACTCTCAGCAAGCCTGTGGGTTACCAATGGGCATCCATGTAGTCCCAGCGAAGGCTGTCCCACGAGGCATCTGTTTGCAAAGTGGTTGTGTCAGACCTAGGCAGCCTCAGAAGAATTCCATTAGAGGACTCATAATTAGCATGAGGTAAACTCTTCTAAAAATTAAATTTCATGCATAATTGAGGTTGATAATTACCATTGCAAACTGTTCACTCTTACATGTGGATAATGTGGATACAGAAAGAGTTAATAAAATTACCCCTTCGAATGTGGTAGCAAGGGCTACAGGTAAAAACAATAGGAGGTTATAACAGAGAGGAATGTGTGGCTTCGTTCCTGAAGGTTTACACACACACACACACACACACACACACACACACACACACACGCACACACACCACATGCACGCACAGGCACACACACACACCAGATGCACACATGCATGCACAGGCACACACACACACACCACATGCACGCACAGGCACACACACACACACACACACACTTATTTTTAAGCATTTGATAGTTACAAGGAAAATGTCAGAAAGGCCTTCTGGAATCAGTAAAGGGCAGAATCCTCAGAAGGAACAGCTCCATGACCGCCGTCTTTTACAAACCAGAGGCTGTGATTCCGGTCACACCGAATGAGTACGTCACATTGTGTCAACACCCACGAACAGGGACAGGTCAAACTGATGAACAGGTGTCCATTCCATGTTATTTCCCATTTCCTGTTTTGTTTAATTATTTGTTTAATTCCTTTCCTGGGCAGGATCCATGTTTCTTTCTTGCAACCCTCATACAATGAACTTGAGTTGGGATATACATTTTTTCTTGACTATTATGAGCAGCAATGCAGCAACAGGAATCTTATAACTCTACTTTCACACACATCAAAATTTACAGTACAGACTCCAGGGTGATGGGCTTCTGGGTCCCAGGCTTGGTCAGATTTTGGCAATGGAGCCCAATCTTAATCTGTTGGTTTCACAGCCACTCCTCCTTTGGTTGTATAGGGACTATGGCTGTGTCATGTCCTAGCCAGACAGAGGGCCACTGAGCTCATCTCACTATGGTTGGATCATGCCATCTGAAGTCACTTGTGAGGCTGCACACCCATTTTCAAGATTGTCATTTATATAAACATCCCTTTCTGAATGTTGTCCTTGCAACCTCTTACCTATCCTTGGGTTCATCTTCCTGTTTGCTCAGTAATTTTATCTGGGGATCCCAGGCCACTTCTGTCCATCCTTCCTCTCAGTCTATGGTATGTCCTTCCTGGTGTGATACCCCGCAACTCTAGTTTAGGGTATTCTACAAAACCCAAGGAAGCTTCACCTGAAAAACCAAGGTAAATGCTTCACCTGAAGATCAAACACTCTGGAAGAGAAGGAACTTGACAAGCATGCTGTGGAATGTTTGTCATTGCTTCCTTGATGAGACCCTGCACTGTCACACTCCTCCTACAGGCTTCCCAGGTCGCACTAGCAACCTGGATTTCTTTCGTCCCAAGTCAAAGAACCTCAGGAGGCCCCAGAACTCCAGTCAGAGCTACTGATGCCTTGAGTTAGCTTTACAAACACTTTATTTCGTTGTGTTTGTACACACTGGGTAATGATGAAGAGAATCTGGGGCTGTAATTTGGGTATGGCTTCTCTAGCAGGAATTATGGCAAATATCTAAGAACACCATGCGATTTCAATGCCACTGTACAGAAGCACCATGGGCTGGGTATCATGTACTCTCTACTGAGAGTTGCTTGTGATGTTTATCAAGTCCAAGTCCAAAGAAGGTTAGCTTCAGAAAAGTACAGAAGGACCACAGATAATCTTCATTGTTGGCCTCCTGGGATGAGCAGCAGAACACAGTATTGTCTTGGTATGGCCACACAACCTACAGATTTGGTAGTATAGCTGCTGTTGAATCAGTGATACACACTCCATGGAAGGAGCAGTGCTGCTTTGGGATGGAGGAAGGGAACACGCTTGTGGGCACCCTGTTTACCATCTCAATATTGGAAACACTTTCTCTATACGCTCGCCATTCTGTCTTTAGGCTTGTACTTTACCATAGGAGAAAACAACAAACCAAGATAAAAGAGCACTAGGATTTCAGGGAATGCAAAAGTCAGATTTTATCTCAGAGTTGAGAATTTGTTCTAGAAACTCAAGTATGTCAGCAACTCCATGGGTAAAACTGTGAGGGTGATGGTGTTGGCAGCGAGTTGAAACCCTGCTGTGTTCCCCTGATCATTTTCAGGGTCTGAGGGGAGGTTTTGGTGTCTCCACACTGCCACAGAACACCTGGATCTCTCCAGTATGGCTTCTCTAGCAGGAATTATGGCAAATATCTAAGAACACCATGCGATTTCAACGCAGTGCCTATCAACAGCGGAAAAGGACAATATCTGAGCATGAGTGAGCATATGAAGTTCTACCTGGGGGAGAGACAAGGACAATGTATGTATGGTGCGGTGTGTGTATGGTTTGTGGTGTGTGTATGGTTTGTGGTGTCTGTATGGTGTGTGGTGCATTATGGTGTGTGGTTTGTGTATGGTATGGTACATGTATGGTGTGTGGTATGTGTATGGTGTGTGGTGTGTGTATGGGGTGTGGTGCGTGTATGGTGTATGGTGCGTGTATGGTATGGTGTGTGTATGGTGTGTGGTGCGTGTATGGGGTGTGGTGCGTGTATGGTGTGTGGTGTGTGTAGGGTTGTGATGCGTGTATGGTGTGTGGTGCGTGTATGGTGTGTGGTGCGTGTATGGGGTGTGGTGCGTGTATGGGGTGTGGTGTGTATAGGGTTGTGATGTGTGTATGGTGTGTGGTGCGTGTATGGTGTGGTGCGTGTGATAGTGTGTTGCACAGACAAGGGTACCAATGAATGCGGCCCAACCAAAAAAAAATCACAAATCTAAGTTTTTGTGACTCTTTATAATTTGATTGCACGGCTTTCTTGTCTCAGGAGGCCCAGGACTCCAGCCATACTTAGTGATGATTGGAAGAGATTTAGAGAACTCTTCATGGCTAGAGAACTGGGAAACGCCAAACAGAGAAGAGTGTGCCCAGTCATCAGGAGGTGTAAAATGTCTTAATTCTTGAGTTTCTTTTTAAATAAAAAGACACGAATATTTTAAGTTTAAAGAAGATATTTTAAAACTCACTTTATACAGTGTTTTCTGGAGATGTGAACCCAGGGAGTGGTTTAACATCAGCTATCTCCTCCCTGAAGACCAGCAGAGGAGGCCACACTTTCTTGGGCTTCTCCTGATGTGACGATGCTCATGCATCTTCCCCAGAATCACTGAAACTCTCCAATGGCCTCCTTTCTCATGTGCTGGCCACCTCTACAGATCCTGCCTTCAAATATCACCTCACAGGGGGTCATGCTGGCTTCACCCTATGACTTTGTGTGTATGTGTTTCCTCTGTGTATGTGCACGTATGTGCATGCCCACATTCGTCTCTTGATTATTGCAAAAGATTCATTTTAACCTCTTAATCAATCACACACCACCAAGAAAATGCAAGCAGAAAGGCCTTCGCTGTTCTGACTGAGGCTCTACCACCCAGAACATGAGGCACACTCTGCTCTGGCTATTGCTTCTGCTCGGGTTCTTAGGAACTTAACTCTCTCTGAAAGTGCGTGTTCCGCAGCCCACGTGGAACATACATGCTGGACATATTGTGCATGTCAGCCACAGCTCTCCCAGAGCCCTCTGTGCAGATTTCCCTCCACATCAGAGGATATTTCTTTACCTCTGTGAACTTTTAGCCTGCCTTTATACTAGGGACATTTGTTCAACACAATGGTTATATTTCTTTCATGTTATTTTTTGCTTGGTGCAGTGGTGCTAAATTGTTTGTAGTTAATTTTGAGTGGCCAACTTCTTGCTTTTTTATTTGTATTTCTTCTCATAAATACCTTGCTTTAATATTTCTTCATGTGTTAATACTTAACACATTGTAAACTCAAGCAAGATCAGTTCTTCACTTCTGCTTGTGAGTCCCACTTTATCTTCTTGGTTATTTCCCTTTTCTTTGTTCATACATAGCATTCTTCTCCTGCTTGCCAAATCCAATTCTATAAAATCAGGAAGGAATCCAGGCTGCTCTTTTGCCTTTGAATTCAGAAACAAAGCTTCTCAGTGACTCTCCAGTGTGGCCACAGTTAGCAGAGAAACTGCCTTTTGGAGTCTTGCTTTGACCACACCTTGAGTCTTATCAAAAGAGTCATTTTTTTGCCTTATTTTTCTTTGTTTTACTTTTCCCATTTCAACCCAGAGCTGTGTACATTACAAGGCACATCATTCCCTCTGCTTTTTCATGGGACCTTTGATAAGTTGTAAAATGATACCTATCCCTCAGTTAATAACTTAAAAATTTAATAAAAACCAAGGGAAATGAATATTATTTTTTCTTTGAGTGAATCAACAATGAACATACTTCATGGTGTTTTAAATTTTCCTAGATATTTTGATAGAAATGCTTAATTTATTGGACACAGGTATCACTTTCATTCCCAAGTGAGCTTTGAATTCCCACTTTCCATGTTCTCTGCCTGCGCTGACTCACCCCTTCTAAGGATTCCCTCCCAGATTCAGGTTTAAGGGCAGCTCCTTGGGAACTGATCTCGGTCTCTCCTTGCCCTGAACCACTCAACCCTAATTAGTCTCATTAAGGCCGGATATGAAAGTATACACGGTTCATCTCATTCTCTTTCCTGGGCCAAATCTTGCCCTGATATGGACCACTCTGGAGTCAGTGGGAAAGTTAGCATACACACAGTCCCGTTCAACTGCCAGAAAAGCACCTAAATAAATACTGCCCCGTCTCTTTACTTTAGGATAAATAGATTGAGGACAGGAAGCTTGCCAACTTCTTCAGTCCTCCTACAGTCCTACTTTTTAAAATTATATATTGCTTGGTAATTTCATAATTGAACATGAACATTTAGATCACATCCATTCCCATTTCCTTGTCCAGTGTCTCCCAGAACAACCCCCCACTACATCCCAAATTATTTCTTCTCCCTCTTCTTTCCCTCTCTCACCCTCTCCTCCTCTTTCTTGTTCTTCTTCCCCACAGAGTAAAATCAACTCTGCCTGTACATTTATGGCCATCCACCCTACCACAGGCCACAGAGATGAAAAAAAAAACAACTTTCCCGTGGTTATTTATTCTCTTAATTATGCCGAAGACATACATGACAGGGCCCAACCAACACTTTTTCCTGAATCCCACACAAGCAAGGCATTCTTTCTGCAGTTCCTGCTGGCATTGCTGTGAAGAACACAAGGACCTTGGTAATTCTCCCTCTGTGTACGCACTAACAAGGCATCTTTACCTGTTTTACTAGGCGTTTGCCCTCTCTCTGCACTCAGGTGACAACCACAAACTGTAGAGTCCTTGTTGTTTGGAAGGCATGGATGATTCTTGCCTGCCTTACCTGAGAGGGCGCAATATCACTTAGGATGCATTTCCCATTTTTCAGAAACCAAGCAGAGTAACATCTATGAGTCCATGTTTTGGTACAGTATTTCAACAAAAAATCACTGACTCCATTCTGTTATGGATTAAATTCTTAGGAGTTGAAGGACTTGGGTTAAGATGAAGACAAGACAGGAAGGGCAGAGATCTCCCATGGTCCCACAGCCACATCACCTCCATAAAATGCTCTTGGGCATCCCTCCCTTGGTGTGGGAGAATTGTCTGTATTTGGTCAATCATGTTTTAAATAAACACTCATTGGCCATTAGCCAGGCAGGAAATATAGGCAGGAAAACCAGACAGGAAGTAGAGGTGGGGCAATGAGAACAGGAGTATTCTGGGAAGAAGGAAGTTCTTTCCCACTCCTGCCCAGACCACCAAAGAAGCAGGATGTGACCTGCCCCGCTGAAAAAGCTACTGAGCCATTTGGCTAACATAGATAATAATAATGGGTTAATATAAGCTACAAGAGCTAATAAGAATCCTGAGCTAATGAGCCAATCAGTTTATATCTAATGTAGAATTTCTGTGTGGATTTTCTCTGGGACTAAATGGCTGGGGGGACTGGGTGGGAAACCCCAACAAGCCCGCCCTCATGTTACACTCCCTCATGTATTCTGTTCATACATATACCCCCATTGTTTCCCACCAACATCTTGCACCCCCACACAGCAGTTCTTTCCCCAACTTCATGTCTTCTTTTTGCATATCAAATCTTAATTCTGTGTAAACCTAGAACCTGGTCGTAAGCTTTATTTTCTCCTTTCTTCAATTGCTTGCTCTCTTTTTTCTCATTTTAATATCAGCTAGGGAAATCGAACAAAAGTAAAACCATACAACTGATCTGTTTCAAACAAACTATGGGTCAAAATAGTTACAAAAAGCAGTCACACTTGAGCATTTCTTTGAAGCAAAGTGAATTTCCATTCAAAGTCTTCTAGATTTTTACACTATTTACAAAGACGTCATTGGCAGACTATATATTTTATTTTTAATCTAATTTTTATTAATTTTCTCCTAAATATTATTGAATTTAAACAGCAGGGGGTTTTTGTTGCTGCCTTTTTTTAAATTCCATAGAAAAGAGTTCAAGGAGAAAGGTGCTGAAGACCCCTTCTCTAGACACCGACCAGAGTTCATGCCCTGAGTGACTGATAACTGTCATCACCTATTTGGTCTCCTATGTGACAGGCTTTCACTTGAAGTTAAAAAAAAGTCCCCAAGGTGCTTAGTCTCTGGCTTGATCTGGTTTGTACTAGCTGCCCCATGGCTGAAGGAGGCTTTGATGCTGCTTGTTTCAGGGTATGGCGGTGTGGCTTTTCCCTTTCTGTTTTAGACAAGGTCAACTTACGTGGCCCATACAGCAGACAGGGCTGGTTTGTATTTTGCATGAAGTGCCATAAAACTGAAGATGACTCAAATTACTGACCTTTCGCTCCTCACTGTGGTACTTGGTACTTTCACATCCCTGGTGTTGGGATGGAAAGAGGACACCATTGTTCAGGGCTTATGTGGCGTTCAAGATTCAGGGCTCCCTCATTCTCTCTCTCCTCTCTCTCTCTCTCTCTCTCTCTCTCTCTCTCTCTCTCTCTCTCTCTCCTCTCTCTCTCAATTTTTTAAGTCCCTTTTCCTCTTTCTATACCCCCAAAGTACAGGAGCTTTTATGTTTCTTATGGTGCATGTTATATAGAAAATACACACCACCTGGACACACAAAAGGATTGAATGTTTAGAAATGACTCCAGTCCCAAAGAGCAGTGTAACAGAAGAATTTTGACAGTAAGTACGTCAGGGTCTAATACTCACAACAGATACCCCATATTTTCTATGGCTGTTTCTATACCCATGCATGGGGCACATTTGGCTGTCCCTAGAAGTACCTTGAGGAACCATGTGTGTCTTGAGGGTGTGTAACCTAGGCATACACTTCCTCCTTCCCTGCCTTGAACCTTGACCTTGGGCGTCTTGCCTCTTGCAGGCAGCAGGTGGGGAGAAGAAGTCTGGGTTGTGCCCAGACCTGCACTCTACCGGAGCCCCTGTGAACTTCATTTTCCTCCCTGCCTCTCCTTAGTTTTAGGCACAGCTCCAGCATATGCTTGGTGGATGCAAGAGAAATTACGGTTTAGAGCCATGAATTTAAAACTGTGCTAACTAGGCTCACAAACACATGTCTGTTAATCACAATAGGAACACTAAAACCAACATTTTTCGTCAATGGGAAATAAGTTGGCTTACTGCTAATGCATTAAAAACTACGCTTGGGGGTTTGAAGAATGCTTTGGAAAACACTCCCTGCATCCAGCTTGTTGGATGCATTATTTTTCCTGCATTTTGCTGTTGAGATGCTTGAAGAGGTGGTAGTCAGCTGTCAGGGGTCAGCTGAGTGTGGATAGCGGAGGCAAAGTTCTTCTCCCACTTCTCCTTCTTCTTCTAGATTCTATTTGTGTGTGTGTGTGTGTAGCATAAGCCTGTGTGTGTGTGTGGTGTATGCCCGTGTTTGTGTGTGTGGTGTAAGCCTGTGTGTGTGTGTGTGTGTGTGTGTGTGTGTGTGTGTGTGGTGTAAGCCTGTGTGTGTGTGCTGTGTGCCCATGTGTGTGTGTGCTGTGTGCCCATGTGTGTGTGCTGTGTGCCCATGTGTGTGTGTGTGTGTGTGTAGTGTGTGCTCATGTGTGTGTAGAAACTCACAGAAAGCAGAAGAGAAGGCCC
The DNA here is from genome assembly GCA_004026605.1 of Ondatra zibethicus. Taxonomy (NCBI): domain Eukaryota; kingdom Metazoa; phylum Chordata; class Mammalia; order Rodentia; family Cricetidae; genus Ondatra; species Ondatra zibethicus. Next base: position 27,577 of record PVIU01010119.1, read on the forward strand.
GACCCCCAGGAACTGGAGCTGTGAAACACCCTTTGTCTCTGCTGGGAGCTGGCTCGACTCCTCAGCAAGTGCGGCACAGGCTCTTACAGGACCGCTCCGTCTCTGCAGCACTCACGCAGCTTTCAAAGGGTTCACTGTGGGACACGAAGCTGGGGATTCTCATGCTGAGAAAATGAATCCTGTCTGCTGACTAAGCCTGCTGGGGTGACGGGGTTTACAGAGCATCTGGTTTCCCCGAGCACACTTCTCAGGTATAATGGTTCTGCTGGGGCTCAGAAAACTCTAGGGAACCAGACCTGTTGATACCACTGAACAGGAACCAGAACCTTTCTCGTGTGTAAGTTTTTCTTTGGAAAGGGCTTTGGAGCTCAGTCTTAGCCAAGTCTCTGAACTGGTCATCTCTGGCTGTCATCTAAAACACAATTTCTGTGCCTTGTTGCAGTGTGATGGAGATGGACCATTGCTGTCATGTAGAACAAGAGAAGACAGTAGGTCAAATGATTTTATTTTGTTTTTGGTCAGCTCATAAGGCTTCCACTTGTACAGCCCTTTTGCCTTCCACTTTGCTTGTTACAGAGAATGAATGTCGAACGCCCACATTAAATGTTCTGGCTACTTTGCATGTAGTCTTTAGAGGATCAACTTCGATGGCTGTTTTCAGTTGGTTACTGTCAGCTTCTGATGGCCAACTTCTATGCTGCTTGTTTTCAAGACCCTCTTCCTTAGCTACCACTACACTGCACACTCAGGAAGTTCCTGGTGATGTTGTGGGTTGTGGATTGTCTCTGCTACTTGTGAGCCATTCTGAACACAAATAAGAAAATCCTTGAGTGCTTTTGTTTTTGTTTGTTTGTTTGTTTTGTCTAACCTGGTTTCCATAGTATAAAACATAATATACAAGAGGAGGCATGCCAAGGCTAGCCACTGGCCATACCTGCTGTAGAGTCAGGATCCCCTTTAGCACAGCAAATCCAAAGCCTCCACACCCTCTGCTGGAGCATGCTAAGCACTCCTCTTGGGTCTGCATTCTTCATTTTCACTCTCTAAATTTCCTGTCCCACTGATGTCTCTGGATAGTTAGGAAACCTCTACTGATTACTGGTTAAACCTTCTTGCTTCAAGGCCTTGGGCGGGCTACCCTGACAGTTGGGGACACCGATGGGTGTGTCCCCTGTGATGCCATCTGGGATTGAAGGAGCTGCAGCAGCTGGTAAAGACGCAAGCGTTGGAAGTGACTCCAGACTTGCTCTTGAAACCCACTCCCACATGGGTAGTGGCCAGCAAACCCTCTCCTGCCTTACAAGGGCAGAATGAAAGACAAGGCCATGGGTTTCAATGACAGCATGAAGAATTTAGGTTAGATATGGGGAATGACGTTCTGACATTGAATTATGTGACTTAGTGAGATAGGTTACCAGGAAAGACAATATGCTGAAGACACTGATAGAATTGTAGCCCTTGATACAAGACACATGTTACGGCCTGGATGACTTTCAGCATTTTTATTAATCCTTTGAGAACTTCATATATGCTGCATACAATCTATATTGATCATATTCACACCCCACTCCTGCCCCTAATGCCTTGCACGTCCCTACTCCCTCCCAGTTTTGCTCTCCATACCTGATAGATTGCAAAGATTCCATGCACACACACCCCACTGTCTTGCACACGTATTTGACAGTGACAGATGACGCAGAAGGGGTCACCAGATTGCTCTCTGTTTTCAATCGAGACTCAGATGTCAAAGGGTCTGCGGGACGGGTCTCTCTGTTACAGAGCTGTGTCCTTCATCCTAGCTGCACTCACTGTCTTCAGGAGCCATGTGACCCTGCCCCTCTCCACTGCTGTCTCCCACGGGGATGCTGTGGCACACAGTATGGAGCCTGGTGGCCCAGTGACTCTGCTAGGATGGAAAGATGACTGTGAGAAGATGGAAGCAGGGTGTGGGCATGCGTCTTGGTGGCCTTCAAGGGAGGGCTAGCATAGGAGTTTGGGAGCGAAACACATTCGCATGCTTTTCTAGTCTTGAGTCCTTTTCAATGTGTTACAGACGGATGTTGGTTTTGTTCTCGTGGAGGACCTCACAGCGGCTGAAAGGGTAAGAGCCAACCCAGACATCGATTGCTCCTTTTACTCTAGTTAGAATTGGTCTTCAACATGTGTTTCTTCTTTATGAGTGGTCACTTTGCATCTTCCTAAATACCCACAACCTAGGGACAGAACGTCAGTATGGCTTTAATGGGAAGATGCGTGTAGTTTCCCCAGACTGACAGTTTAACGGGCTCTAACTTGGTGACAGGTACTGTGACCCCCAGGAAGTATGTTCTCTTTGCTCTCTGTTCTTCGTTCTCACCAATAGACCTTGGCCCCTGCTTGAATCCCGCAGCCCATTCTTCCCTGGAACGGATCCCATTTCAGACAGACACTTCTGGCAGAAGGTGCTGACAGACACGGGATGAGGCCGGGACTTCCGTTCCATGAAAACCGCCAGCTTTCTGAAGCTTCCTCACGTAACTGTGCAGAACGGCTGCTTCTGGGTCCCATTTTCAATAAGCACTGGTGACCCCCAATGCATTTGTTGTGCTTTGTTTATTTGCCTGCTTCTGTTTGCTTTAGCTTATGAATCTTTGCAGGAGAGTTAAAAATAATGTCCTGGAAATATGAAGAGATATAGGGCTGATGGCTGAAAACCGAAGTCACAGCCTCCCGCATTGTCAGAGCACGCGTAGGATTAGGAGGGAAGCAACTGAAGCCCAGTCCAAACATGGGCCGCGCTCATTTAAAACTCTCAGAATCTGAAAGGTAAAGCCCCTGCATCCACAGCTTGAAGTGAGTCCAGAAGAAAAGGCGACACGGAGGTAAGTGGCCCTGACTTCATTCTCCTGCCACTTGAAGAAAAATCATTTCCCTTTGTTGGGTAATTCACAGCTATTTTAGGCTATTTAAGTTGCAAACAAGTGAGCAACAGATCTCATCTTATCCGAATCACTTTCAGATGGATTTCACCGCGAAAACTTAAGGAAATTAAGGACACATTGAGATCACGATTAAGGGCTTTAGGAAAGATCCATGTTTTTTCTTTCCAACTTACAGGCCTCTTGAACACATTATTCTGGAAACTGACTAAATGCATAGTTGCACACTTAGAGTAAAAAATAAAGCCTTAAATGAACACTGTCATACCTGACATACTTTGTTTCCTAAATCCAATGCTACGGAGGCAGAAGTCTCAGTTATCCAATCTTGGCTTTTAACTCTGCAGCCAGATCTCAAGACATCCAGAATCCATCTTCAGGGTGTTCTCTGACTTCCCCGAGTTAGGTCTGATGTCAGTGGGAGCAATGGAGAGGGCATGGGACTCTAGAGGCAGCCGACCATTAGGCAGGGCTAGATTTGAGCATGGTGTGGTCTTGGGAAAGTCACCTGACCTGTTGAGACAGCTCCTTCTGCATCTTACAGATCAAGACCCGACTTGGAAAGCAGGGAGGTTTGTATGTGAAATGGAAAGCGTTTCTACCCACGTGACTGCGTTTTAGGAGGAGTCAGGCTGCTTTCCGTATCTCTGGGCCTCATAGAGATGCCGTTGTTTGAAAGGGACAAGGACTTGGGTCTGAAGCTGAAGCTAGGGCTGTGTAAAATCCACGGTCCTTGGCATCGTGCCGTCTGCTGCATTCTGAAGGAGCTGTGGTAGCCTGGTTTCAGGTCTTCAATGGTCACCAATAATACACAAACCTATTGTTAGTTTACCGTTGTGATCAAACAGTAATTGGTACTTAAGGGAAGAAGAGTATGCTGTGGTTTAAAGGAACATGGCGGTAGGGAGGTAGAGACAAGATGGAAGGAACATGAGTCCTCTGATCATACTGCCTCTGATGTTGGGAACCAAGCAGGACGTACAAAGTGGGACTGGACCAAGGAGTCTCAAAGATTACCCAGTGACCCCCATCCTCTAGGTAGCCTCACCTTGAGACTCGCTCTCAGCCAAGGACCAGGAATTCAGGGTGACGCTGGGGGTAACATGCTAAAGCAATAACATCCCTGTAAAAACTGCGGGTTCATCTGAAGTGGACACATGAGAACCTGGAAAGTATGTGCTTTGTGTGACTGAAAACTCAAAACTTGATGGGGGACCGGGATGTTGAGTTGTGGGAGGAATGGAGAGGGAGAGCAATAAAAGAGATAACTTGATAGAGGGAGCCATTGTAGGGTTAGGGAGAATTCAGGGGAATGCAGGAACCAAGGATGACCCCAGATAAGCTCCTGGCAATAGTTGTAAAGGTGCCTGGACTGGCCTTTTCCCGTAACTAGACAGTGACTACCCTGTCATCATAGAACCTTTATCCAGCAACTGATGGAAGCAGATGCCGTGTCCCACACCCAAGCACTGGGCTGAGCTCCCGGAGGTCCAGTCGAAGAGAGGGAAGAGGGATTATATGAGCAAAGGGGATCAAGATCATGATCAGGAAACCCACAGAGACAACTGACCTGAACTAGTGGGAGGCCACAGACTCTGGACTGACAGCTGGGGAGCCTGCATAGGGACAAACCAGGTCCTCTGCATGTGGATGACAGCTGTGTGACTTGGTCTTTTTTGTATGGGCCCCTGGCAGCAGGACCAGGATTTGTCCACGGTGCATGAACTAGCTTTTGGAACCCATTCCCTATGGTTGGATACCTTGCTCAGCCTACAGGAAAGAGCCTTGGTCCTGCTTCAACTTGATGTGCCAGGCTTTGTTGACTCCCATGGGAGGTTTTACCCTCTCTGAGGAGTGGATGGGGGGAAGTGGGAGTGAAGGGGAGGAGGGAAATAAGAGGGAACTGTGGAACTATGGTTGGAATGTAAAATTAATAAAAAATTAAAAAAAAGAAAAATTAGAAAGTATGTTTAGTTTACCATGCTGGTGGGGGGGACTCATTGGGTGAGAGAAGAATTCCCATCTTGATATTAAAGTCACTCTTGAATGTCCCCAAGGAGAAAAGGCCAACATCTGACACACAACTTAGTTTGGTAAGGTTGCCTTAACAAAATATCACAGACCAGGCACTTTTAACAACAGAAACGTGTGTCCTCATTGCTATGGAAGGTGTGTGTCCTGTCAGTGAGATGGAGATCACCAAGGGTTCACTCTTGACCCTGTAGATGGTATCTTCTTATCTACCTGTGTGTATCTGTGTCTTGACTAGTCAGGATAAATTAGCTCATCCTCCTGAGACTGGACTTAATCGTGTTCTCTCACATCTTACATCCAAACACTGTAATGTCTACCTGCTGACACATCCCTGTGGTTCAATTTCCAAAAAGTGCAATTCTGTTTGGTTCCTGGTATGAAAATACCCCTTGACCTTGTGCAGATGCCCTTTCAACTCTGTAGTGTCTCTTACTTAGTAATCTATATAAAATATGAAATAATCAAAATACATTAAGAGCAAGTTCAAGAAAAGAGACCTCAGCCTGAAAAAGCCAGAAAGGAATCTTGGCCCTAGACCAGATGACCATTACACAGGGCACAGTGATGAGCAGTCAGTGTTCGTCATATCCTTCCTGATGTTTCCCCACCCTGCCCTCCCTGATACTCTGGTTCTACTTTGTAAAGGAAGTTGGCTTTGGTGCCTTGACTCCTGAGCCAGAAGCTAGCTTTTACCAGTGGTTCACAGTCTGAAGTACCCCAATCACCGAAGACTGTCCCTTCCCTCTCTGAGTTGGTCTTTTATTACAAAGTAGTATTGTCAATCATAACAGGACAGCGAGGGTCACTTTTCAATGAGTTACTTTTTGGCACCCATTCTGAAGCTAGGATGTGGCTGGTGTTCATCTCTCAGCTACTCCAGAAGGCTGAACATTAAGGGTTAGACCTGGAAGTGTTTCCTACAAACAAACAGCTCAGCTGGGGTAAGGCTGAGCACTTCCATCTGGAAGCTTAACTCTGTAAACTTGTATCATTGTTGCTGTCGGGTGCCCTGTGCTCCACCACGTAAACAAGCCAAGGGCTTACAGTATGGGACACTGGACAACACAAGGACATCCTACTTGTTGTTTAGTTTTCTCTGTCTTAAAAACTCGAATAGACAATTTAAGACCTCACAAAGAACATCAAACAAACACACGAAAGAGAAATTTCAAAGTTCAGCAAAATTCATCAAATTTTCCTATGATAATCTTCATGTTGAAGGGAATGCCCTGCCCTAAACTAAGCTTATACTGTTCTGTCTGTCTTCAGGTACTGCCTGTCTGTCTGTCTGTCTGGCAGTTATGTGCTCTTGAGTGGAGGGACTAACATTGATAAACTTGGCTGGCTTAGGATCCTAGAGCCTGGCTGGACTAGCATCAGGAAACTTGGCAAGGCAAAGGAAGCTTACAGTGTGGTTAGTCCTTTCTATGATAAACAATCTGTTTTTGTGCTTTTGATTAAAATTTAATAAAAAATGTTTCAGCAAGGCAAAGACTTGTTAAAAGCAGGTGAGGAAAGATCAACATTTGCTCCTCGCAAAACTAATCCCTCCATCTCATTCATGTCTCATGTTCCCTGTTTATCTGGCAGGAGCTAGGTGTCCTAGGAAACAGGATCACTCCTGGCAAAGGGATTTCTCTTCACTCCACTCTCAAGCCCTGGAGGAATCTAAAATTTGATCCCAGATACCTACCTCCTCAGCTCACCTCCTGAAATCAAACCTGTTTTTTTTTTCTCAGCAGCTGCACAGAATTCCACTGGTGGGGCAGGGGGATGGGAGGGGGGAGGGGGGACTCTGAACAGCATCCCTCAGACTCCATTCCCACAGCTCAACAGTGAAAGGCTGAACAGAGGTGAAAATCTGTGTCTGACCCTAGGAAGCCTACAGTGAGCTGACTTCCAGGACAGAGGGACAGAGGGTATAGAGAAAGAGGGTGGGATGCAATGGACGTGCTTAGGTAATTGTTGTGTGTATGCGTATCATAAAAATCAAATGATAATGGCTCTGGGAGCCTCATCCTACACCCCACTGTGGTGGTTCAACATATTTCTATGCTTAGTCCCCAGTTGATGGACTATTTGAGAAGGATCAGTAGGTGTAGCTTTGTTGGAGTAAGTAAGTATGTCACTTGGGGTAGACTTTAAGGTTAAAAATTCTATGACAGGTCACAGAGTCCCCCCAAAACCAACTAGGAGACTGAGTCTTGTATGTAAAAACAAAGAGCCTTTATTCTTACACAAGTTTTCTCTCCATATGTTCAATGTATTGACATGAACGGAGAGCCCTGAGCTTAGTTAGGGTTGGGATTTTGTAGTAGCAAAGGTGGGGGTAAGGGATTTCTAAGATTCAGAACCC
>PVIU01010119.1:34984-72075 GCA_004026605.1 Ondatra zibethicus
TTTTTTTTTTTTTTTTTTTTTTTTTTTTTTTTTTTTTTTTTTTTTTTTTTTTTTTGTAACCAGGTATTGCCTTAGGTAAAGCTACTCAGACTCAGGCCTCTATTTTGCTTATCATGTCTGGGTCCTACAACAGGCCCAGTAGATCCCTGGCCATTGCCTTTGAATCAGGATGTTATTAAGTTCTTAGCTACTGCTGCAACACCACACGTGCCAGCATGCCTCCAAACTCACTGCCTTGATGGTACAATCTAACCCTCTGAAACTGTAGACGAGCCCCTAATTAAGTGCTTCCTTTTATAAACTTCATCATGGTGCATCTTCACAGCAATAGAACAGTGACTAAGATACATTGTTATAGTTTAAATAAAATGCTGTAGTTCCCGAAGGGGAACAGTGGCAGAAATGCTGCAGGTCCCCAAGTGGCTGCAGCGAGCAGTGGACCCCGAGACCATGGTGGGCCATGAAGGCAGCCAGGTCCCAGGGAGGGAGCCTCTGAGTGTCCCACTGCCCATGAGGGCCAGTGGGTCCTAGGCACAGAGCCACATGGTGGGTAAGAGACCAAGATGGATAGGCACACCATTCAGAGAGAGGTTGGATATTTGTTTAGTGGGTTATGAAGGAGAGAAGGGGAGAAGGGAGAAGAGCAGAGTGCCAGAGAGAGAGAGAGAGAGAGAGAGAGAGAGAGAGAGAGAGAGAGAGAGAGAGAAACAGGTGGGGTGGGAGGAAAGGAACCACAGCAGCAGCTACTACTTTGGGAGAGAGACAGAAAAGAAGGGAGCTCATGTCAGACGCAGAAGGAAGATCTGCCTGCCTCAGTGGTAGATGGGGGAGAGGGGGTGGGGCTTGTCTCTTAAAAGGACAGGACAGACCATTACACACAAACCACACAAACAGCTGTAAGATGTTAAGGATTTTTTGGTCAGTGAAAGTCCACACATTTCAGAGTGGTTCCATGAGATTACATCTCCTAAGAGTATACTAGCCATCATAATTTGCACAAGCTAATCCTAATGCTTTTATGCCAGTGACATCACTCAACCATGTAGTCTGCAGAACTTGTCCTTGCCATAAACATTTGACTCTAGACCAAACCACAGCTGTGTACATGGTGGGTTCTGACCCAGCTGATTGTTCTGAGAACTTAGTGGTAGTGAAAATTTCCTGACTGTGCAAGAGGAAAATCATCCCAGATTGAATAGGCTATGGACCTGGGGTGTTGGGCCAGGCTGGCCTGTGTTGCATCTCACAACTTCACTGCACCCTTTGCTCTGAACTCACTGCATGCATAGTTTGCACTGTGCATGCCCTCCAGCCTCACAATGCTAATCAACGCTGCTTGCTGCCTGCAACATCATGAATCAAATGCAGATCTGCAGTATTTCGAAACCAAAACTTTCTGCTCTCATACGAATACAGTGGCTTAATTACAGAAAAGGGCAGTGTTTTTCTGTCATTACTTGGAATCCAAATATCCAAATTAGTATATCTTCACATTAAATCCAAATGTTTGACTTTCAAAATGATGTGGAGGTGCTGACTCCAGTCTCAGACACAAACACCAAGTGAGCTTCGTCCTGGAGCCGGGAAAGCATTTCTATCAATTTCTGAAATGGCCCTAAATGTGGCGAATGTGTACGTGAAAGAGGGTTCTCAGTATGGATGATCATAAGATCAAAATATGGATCCACCTCAGAAACTGATGACGATGCTTGGGGTCCTCTAGGAAGAATACTCAGCGGAGATTTAATTTTTCATGTAAAAATAAGTACATCCCCTTCATTAGTGTGCAAAATTGTTTTCCTCTTTAGTAAATGGCAGGATTACATGTTCCCTAGAAAGCTGTTTTAATATAAACTTTTTATAATTTATTTTCAGTAAGCGTTTGATTATATATATATATATAAATATATATATCTTTGTATATCATGAATCATGGAAAATGTTCTCGATAAAATGGCTCACAAGGGGAGGGAGTTTGAGAAGCCCTCTAGGAAGTCAATCGTATTTGTGGGTACAAATTCTCCTAGTTAAAACCTGAATGTGTAACCTCAGGACCCAGCCAGGTGAAGCTCCAATGTGTCTTTCTGCATACAAGCTAAAAGGGCAATTTGGTACTGATCTCTAATGGTCTTTAAACCTTGCCATGTGCACATTGTCAGAAAAATACCATTGGTAAAAGAAGAATGCAAAACTATGATTCTTCTACATTTTTATTTTGAAGGTGTCTGATTGTCAGCACTTGTAAGGCTAGATCAGAAAAGAAGAAATTTTACTGTTCTTAATTAAAATATTGAAGAACAAAATAAATGAAATGAGTAGGGAGGGGAAGATGAGGGGAGAGAGAGAGGAAGAGGAGAGGAAGGAAGGAGATGGGAGCAGGGACGACAAGAGAAGATGGGGGCACCAGAGCGTAACTCTCATAGCCTTCCACTGGTACGATGCATGCTCAGCTGGACCCTCAGCTCTGAGGCTGAAGAAACGCCCACACTGTAATACAGCTGGACAGAACGTGTGTTTTAAAGACCTCGAGGCAAGAGGATTCTATGCCTTTCTGTGGTAACCCAGTCCAGCCTCAGGAAGTTCTTAATATCCTAAATCATTGCCATACGAAGCAGTTTAAGCTCGCTTCCGTCACGTCTCCTCCTGACTGAAGACAGGGAACAGCTGGTCACTTTCCTCCTTGACACCCATCTCTGCTCCTGAATGTCACTCCCAGGTTGGCTGTCAACCATCGTCACTCAGGCAAATATGTGCAGTGCTATGTAACCTTCTTAAACTCCTGCCAAGTCATTAATCACTTTCAGGTCCTGGTGCACAGGCTGAGCACGGGGCTTAGGAAAGATCCGAGTCCCCCACGAAGGGGAGGGCTGCTGGTCGTGAGAGTCAGCAAGCTGCTGTCTAGAACTGGCTGCCTCTCAGTGACATTGTGCGGTGCCACAGTCCCTTCTTGAGGGACCGTTTCAACATCATCTCTTCTATAAGGTACAATAGGACACTGGTGTTTTGGGAGCTAGCCTCTGATACACTGCACGGCACATGTAAATGGTGAAGCGGGTGGAATTCCTCAGGCCTCATGATCACTGTTGTAAAAGTGTCTGAACTCACACTTCAGTTCCTAAATGGATTTGTCACTAGCAGGTAAATCCCCGTGTTAACCAGGTCTCTCACTTAAGGCGTCTGAAGAACTGTGCTCCTCTGTGATGACAAAGTAAAATTAGCTTTTGTTTCCTCTAATGATTTTACAGTTCATGTAAAAATGATGCTGCCATGTACAAGCTGGTGTGAGTGCGTGTGCTGTGGTCTGTATGCTTGAGAGTGCACATTGCATATCTGTAGATGTGAGAGAGAGAGAGAGTCTTGTACATGTGTGTCTACATGTGTGTGTGTGTCTATACCTGTGTGTAACATGAGGGTTGGCTTGTTGGGGTTTCTGTCCTGCCCGGTTCCCCAGACATTAAGTCCCAAAGAATCACACAGAAGATCCACATAGGTTATAAACTGATTGGCCCATTAGCTCAGGCCTCCCATTAGCTCCTGTAACTTATATTAACCCATTATTTTTATCTATGTTAGCCACATGGCTCAGTACCTTTTTCAGCAGGGCAGGTCACATCCTGCTTCTTCGGTGGTCTGGATAGGAGTCCCAAGGGAGCTTCCTGCTTCCCAGAATTCTCCTGGTCTAATAGCCTGCCTCTACTTCCTGTATGGTTGACCCACCTATACATCCTGGCTAATGGCCAATCAGCATTTATTTAAATCATGATTGACAGAATGCAGACTGTTCTCCCACACCACTTCCTCCTGTTTTGTTTTGTTTTTTTTTTTTTAAACAAAGAAAAATATCCATAGTCCATTTTTGGGAATGTGGGCTACTTCCAGCTGGTTGGGGGCACTGATAATCTTATGGGGACCCAAAGAAAATTTAAGAGTTACGATCAAGCCTGACTGGAGTATCCTGTGAGTCTTGATCATCTCAGGCAACAGTCCTGAATATGTTCTGGATGTAGAACTCAAACATCCAGGCCATCTGTTCCTACCAGAGATTTATCAGGTGGCCTTCCTTGATTACATCTGATTTTTCTTAACTCAGAATGATTCCATAGCCTCTCATTTTCTGTGGAAACAAAAGCAAAATCTCTTCTCCAAAGTAACATATCTTTTGACTTCAATTTTGATGTCAAGGTATTTTCAAAATACCTACCTTGGATTAATTCAGCAGCATTTATAAGCAAAAATCTTTTAGTAGCTGTTGGTCCTTCCTCAGCATTCAAACAATTCAGAGAGAATAATAGCATACAGTATCAAGATTCTCTGTGTGTTTTCCATCTTTATGTGGCTTTATTTTAAACTCTATTTCTTTTATTTTTACTTTTAACTTTTGGCTTTTTGAGACAGGTTCTCTGTGTATCTTTGTCCTGGAACTCACTCTGTAGACCAGGCTGTCCTTGAACTCACAGAGATCTGCCTGCCTCTGCCTCCCCAGTGCTGGGATTAAAGGTGTGTGCTACCACACCTTGAAGTCACAGAGGTCAATCTACCTCTGCCTCCAAGTGTTGGGATTAAAGGTGTGTACCACCACACCCAACTACTTTCTTTCTTTCTTTTTTCCCTTAAGAACTTTAACCATAAGCCAGCATATATTTTTAACATACTGTGAACCATTTCGAGGTTTACTTTGTCTTTGAATCTATCTTTACTGTATATCTCTCTTTTTCTGACTACACGATTCTTTAATTTGCTAAGCAGTATGGAGGGGAATAAAGCCGTGGCTTTAACGGCTAGATCCAGGCCATTCCTTAGCTTTCTGCAATTCCAGCGTCACGGCAGAGGTACTGGCTGTAGCCACGTTTACCTCCACAACTCTGTGGCATTTCAAGGTCCCTGCCAGCAAGCAAGCTGCAGCATTCTGCTCACAGACCACATTCAAATATTCCCTGGCTGGAAGCCTGCCTGAAAGAGTCAGAGTTTGCCCTTGCAGGACGGCCCAGAAAGCCGGCATTTTAAAATAGAGCAGCTTTTTTCCTGCTACAGCTGAAAACTGAAAAGCATGCAATCAGCTTTTCATCAACACCATTTAAGTGTTTCTTGGCAGGACCTCTTAAAAGAGTTGCAAAGTTTTACAGCTAAAGCTGAGTCAGGAAGCCTCTCTTAGATGAGAGCGCTTGCTTGCCTCTAGCAAGCAGAGCAGACCCGAGAAATTGCTGCTACCAAGAAGACATGCTTTACTCTATTCCTTCCCAAGCATTCTCAGGCTTTCTGTGGATGCAGTTATCCATGTTGGGCACCATTCCATAGTATGAGGGCCTGGTTACACCTGTGTAGTTGTATGTGTGTTGACAAGCATGAATCTCTGTGCATGTCTGTGTCTGAGTGTGTCTTCATGGTGCGGGAGAATTGTCTGTATTCTGTCAATCATGACTTAAGTAAACGCTGATTGGCCATTAGCCAGGGTGTATGGGTGGGACAACCAGACAGGAAGTAGAGGCGGAGCAAGGAGAAGAGAATTCTGGGAAGCAGGAAGCTCTCTTGGCATTCCACACCAGACCACCAAAGAAGCAGGATGTGACCTGCCCCACTGAGAAAGGTACCAAGCCATGTGGCTAACATATACTAGAATAATGAGCTAATATAAGTTATAAGAGCTAATAGGAAGCCTGAGCTAATGGGCCAATCAATTTATAACCTAATGCAGACTCTATGTGTGATTTTCTCTGGGACTAAATGGCTGGGAGGACCGGGCAGGACATAAACCCCAACAAGCTGGCCCTCATGTTACATCTGCATGCTTGTGCCTGTGTATCTGTGTGCTTGTTTCTGCGTCCATCTCTCTCTGGTGTGTGTGTGTGTGTGTGTGTATGCTCAAGAGATTTAACATGTGTGTGATGCACAGGGAAGAGATAAATCCCCACCATACCATGCCATCAGAAACTTTAAACCAGAGCCTTAACTCATGTCAGAGAGGTCCCCAGGTTCAGGTGCTCCTTCATAACATGGAGGTCATTTGGAAACACCGTGGGCCAAGAACCTGGGTGGCATGTAGTGCCCAGCCCTGGGACTTGGACCAGCAGCACATGCCTTCTCTGAGCCTCCCGAATGTCTTTTAGGCTCTCTGCCCCTGGAGCATTAGCTTCCCACCGTCCATTTCTGGAGAATTGCTGCTGCTGGCATTTCCCTTCCCTCTACCGCCCCACCTCTCACCTGCTCTGAGAGCCCACTGCTACCATACTCAGTCTTTAGATAAATAGATGCCCCCGAACTACCTGTGGGCCGTCCCAGGTGTCAGTCATGCAGGACAGACCATTCTGTCCTTGAGGATGTGTCTGATGGGAAGAGAACAAGGAAGGGCCTATCAGCTGGGAATCTGGAGCACATGGTGAGGAGGAGAAGAAGGAGGAGGCTGTAAGAAGAGGCAGCCAGCTTGGGTGCATTGGAAGGGGACCCAGCAAGTTAGAGAGAGGCCGGAACTCAGCTAGATGACCAAGAAGATAACTGTAGAGTATCTGAACTCTAACCTGAGGGTGAAGCACAGTGATCGATGTCTCAGCAGGGGAGAGATGTGACTGCAAATGAAAGAGCTGTGATTACTGTGGAGAGAGGACTTGAGAGAAAGGCTGGGGCCAGGGAGCCGGAGTCAGTGAACAGGCTTCAGCTTGCCCCAGTGTGTACTATGCAGCAGGGAGAGGCTCATAAGCGGAACTCAATGAGAATTCAGAGGTCTTCAGAGTGATTGGAATTTATGCCGTAAGTGGTAAGAACAGTACAGGCTGCCAGGGTTCCAGCAAATCACACTGTAGTGAAGTAGCTATGTGACCCAAATGAGGTGTGTGGCTGGCCTGATGGGTTGTTCAATAGTCTGAAAGAGCATTTTCTGTTTACAGCTGCTTCCATAGGAACTGGTGTTTCCAGGTTTCTCTTTAACCCCTAACTTCTTTTTCTCAGTTACACCTAACAGCCTAGCATTCACACACCGGCGGGCCACACACAATAGTTGTGTGTGTGTGTGTGTGTGTGTGTGTGTGTGGAACATGGACAAGGGCGCACACACCCCGACATGAATGAGGAGGTCCAAGGAGACCTCTCTGAAACTGAGTCTTTACTTCATGTAGGTCCCATGGATCGAAAGCTAGTCATCAGCCTTGGCAGGAAGCGCCTTTACCCAATGATCCACCTGCCATCATCCTCTGAGCTGCCCTCTCAAAACAAAGCCATTTGAAGAGGCTTTGCAATTTAATGATAGAACTCCCAGAGGAAGGCTTCTGACAGCGAGCTCACACTTGATTCCTGTGAGCATGGTCCTAGTGCTGCAGAATCTAACTCAGGAGAATTTTCTTCCTGTACAGAGCACCGGCTTTGCCTCCTTCTGCAGCAGTCACATCTGTACTTGGAAACATTCTGGAGAACAGGGCTGGACCATGTCAGATGGGGTCGGGAAAAGCAAACAGCTTTACTTTCTGCCACTTTTTATATCTCTCCCTTCTATATTTTTGGAAGACTCTGTGGGTCTGGAATTGTTGACAATTTATGTAGACCATTTTGAGCTGTCCTACAAGATGTATATTATAGCAGTTATTAAGTTATTATCATTTCCATTGTCGCCACACAGATTCGAAGGCAGGAGTACACATCCCAAGCCCAAGCAGAAACTTAAAAAGGAAATTTATCATGAAAGCTAGCTTAATCACATATGCAACCCATTTCTGAACAGGAATAAGTAAATTCACTCAGCCGCTGGTGCCAGAAAATATTTTTATTTTCTGATTCCATTTGAAATGGGAAAGTGACCATCCTATTTGGTCTTAATAAGAAACTGGCATTTCAGAAAGAACATACAGAACCTGGAACATGGTACACATTTCACACAGCTGAGAAGTGCTCTGTTGATGTGGGGGCTCTCAGCATCATGGGCATGGAGACCTGACATTTGAGGGTCGGGAACTCCTCAGGTGTGGGCAAGCAGAACCACCGAGTTCACAAGTCACCCTGAAAAGTTCTGGGGACCCCTGGAAAGGCATAGCGATGCAGTACGAAGGTCAGGAAGCCTGGTGTTCTGTATGCTTCTTGTATCTTCATAGGCATAACTTTCTTTAGGTTGGGAAAGTTTTCCTCTATGGTTTTGTTAAATATATTTTCTAAGCTTTTGAGTTGGACTTCTCCTTCTTCTATCCCTATTATTCTTAGGTTTGGTCTTTTCACGGTGTCCCATATTTCCTGGATATTTTGCTTTAGGTTTTTGTTTGATTTAATGTTTTCTTTGATTGATGAATTTATTTCCTCTATTGTATCTTTGGCTCTTGAGAGTCTCTCTTCCATCTCTTGTATTCTGCTGTCTATGCTTGCATTTGTGGTTCTTGATCATAAGACAGAAAACCTGGAAGGGCATAGCGCTGTACTATAAAGGACAGGAAGCATCTTCACAGAAGGTTTCCTATGGTAAGGCTTCAGCAACAGCTCAAACCCTCATCAATCAGAGCAAAACCACCACTCAGAAACACCAAGTGTTATAGAATATTAGCTGAAGATGTGTTACATTCATGCAAGCTGTGGAACACTTGTTTTGATGATGCAAAGATGTGTTGCATTCTTCTGTGTTGCATTTGTTTAACTCTGTGAAGCTGTGTTACTTTGCCTGCCGAAAGCACCTGACTGGTCTAGTAAATTGCTGAGTGGCCAATAGCAAGGCAGGAGATGGAGAGGCTCCAAGGAAGAATGGAATAGGCAGGAGCCAGAAAAGGAGAAGGAGAGAGTATAACAGGGTCAGGGCCACCCAGGCACACCACCAGCCCCAGGGTGAGAAAGAAAGGTGTATGAATAGAGAAAGGTAAAAGGCCAGAAGCAAAAGGTAGAAGAGATGATTTAAATTAAGCAAAGCTGCCTAGAAACACGACAAGCTAAGGCTGGGCATTCATAATTAAAAATAAATCTCTATGTATTTATTTGGGAGCTAGGTGGTGGCCCACCAAAGAGTAGAAAATAAACAAAAAACAAGCAAACAAAAAAATCCTGACAACATTGTGTTTTCTGGCATTGGCCCATGGAGCCCCAACCTTGTCTCACCTCAGTTGTTCCAGTCTTGAAACTGGAGCCAGCCAAGCCTTCTCAATGCAAAGAGATACAAGTAGATAAACAGGAGAGCCACAAGCTGCCTTCATGGATGAAGGCTGAGTCCCATCCATGATAAAGTATGTTTGTAGGTGCCTTCATGGATGGAGGTGGAGTCTCATCTATGATGTTGTGTGTTTGTAGATTGATATGACAACTGCACAGGCCATGTTGCCACAGGTCAGCTGTAACTGGAGGCTGCTTGTTCATTCCTGGCTGCTCAGACCTGAAATAATTACACAAAAACTGCATTAATTAAATCACTGCTTGTCCAATAACACTAGTGTATTCCTAGCTAGCTCTTATGTCTTAATTTAACCCATTTCTATCAATCTGTGTATCACCACATGGTTGTGACCTACTGGTAAGGTTCCATCTGGCATCTGTCTCCTGAGGCAGCTACATGGCTTCTCTCTGACTTCACCTACTCTCCTCTCTCTCTCTCTCTCTCTCTCTCTCTCTCTCTCTCTCTCTGGATATTTCAGCCTGGATATATTCTGTTAAGCCGTTAGCCGAAAGCAGCTTCTTTATTAACCAATGACAATAAAACATATTTATAACATACAGAGGGGAATCACACATCAGTTGGCCACTAACCATGAACACAAGAGTTGTGACTAGTAGTTCTGCCTTGTGTTTCAGCTTCTCCAGCCTGCCTGTCTCCTGTCTGCCTGTCTGCCCACCTGCATGTCTGCCTGTCTGCTGTGTGCCTGTGCCTCTCTGCCTCTCTGCCTGTCGTATGCCTTTCTGCCCACCTACCTCTCTGCCTGTCATCTAAAGAGTAAATGCAGATTCAGAATTAGTAAGATGAAGTAGAATTTCTTACAACTGACACACTGGCTCCCTTAAGTTGTGTTTTTCAGTGCAACAGTCCCTAGGCTCCTGTGTGTTGCCTGGCGAAGGCATGTGACTGTGTCACACATGTGTCTTTTAGGGTTTGATGAACCAGAGATCACTGGCCTGTTTTGCGTTTCCAGAGCCAATATTCGTTGGGTGGCGTTCCTACAAGAGTGGCTTCCCAGAAGGGCATCTTCAGGTCCCTCTTATGGGAGAGGATTGGGACCTGGGTCCCTGATGATTTTCCATTGAGCAGCTGGAACAGCCCAATGAACCGGGAATGAGACGACCAAGGCATGGCACGGTTTGGCATGGTATGGCATGGCCTGTCCTCCTGCTGCCTCTTAGAAGGCCCTGGTCTTCCTGGGGTGTCTCTGTAGTTATTCCCATTTACCGGTTAGTTTGTCTATTGTCTCAGATCTTAATTTTCCAAAGAGACAAGAAGATATTTTGCACTACTTTTAAAATTTATTCATTTATTTACTTTTTTTTTGAGACAGGGTTTCTCTGTGTACCCATGGAGCCTGTCCTGGAACTATAGACAAGATAGCCTCTGACTCATAGAGATCTGCCTATCTCTGCCTCCCGATTGATTGCTGGGGTTAAAGGCCATCACAGCCAGCACCGCCAGTCTAGTCATTTTTAAGAACATTAACAAACCTGGGTGAAAGAGGGTCATTCCTCAAATGGTGAATCTCTCTTTTATGGAGCGGCTCACAGAAAGTCAGCGAAGACACCTCTGGATGTGTCATGCCTGAGTAACAGGTAACATCCTGGCCCCAGCTCTGAGCGCAGTTCTGGGGATGTTCATCCGCAGCCACTCAGGCTTGTGGCCCTGCTGGTGGCAGGGAAGATTTTTCTAACAGAATATATTAGGTCACTGCAACCTGCCCTTACTATAATCAGAGACTGCGTCTGCCTGTCTGTCATCTAACCTCTGGAGGAGGGCGATTCTAGATGCAACATATCACCGAGAAGGACAGGAAGTGAAAATGAGGCGCACAGGCAGCGGTCGGGGCAGAGTCATAGGGTAACCTGTTTTACAGGCAGCAGTCGGGACAGAGTCATAGGGTAACCTGTTCTAAGCTTATGTTACCCTTTATTTTAGGGAACCCCGAGACGCCTTGACGGTCACTCTAGAATATTCCAACTGTTAAGGACAATTGTGATGTTGAAGGCTGAGAAACGGAGCAAGGTTGGACTTCTAATTCATTCTCAGCCTCTGCCTCCTGGGTCTTGGTGTGACCCAAGGCTTAGTCGCCTTTTGAGGATCAATGTGGAGCTTCTGTGGTTCAAACCAAGCCCTGAGCCTCCATGTCAAACCTAACAGAGTCAGTTATGCAGTTGTGGCCACTGCAGCCACTCCGGGGATGACTGGCATTCACTGCTGACACTTGCTGAAGGTAGGGAGGCAGGACTTTTCTAGAAGGTGTCTACCTCATCCTGGACCACAGCAGCTAGACAACACTAGTGCTCAGCTCCCGAGAGGACACTCCCGTGTAAATGAAATGGAGGCCCAGTAACATCCACTGCAAGCCCTGAGCTCTGTGGGCCTGACTCTGTCCTTGGGGAAGCGACAGCAAGCTGGTGGGGATGAGGGGACACACAGCAGCACTTCCTAAGACAACAGTAGCCTCCTCCCCTACCCTGCCCCTAGGAAGTCTTCCGTTGTAGGGCTTTGAAAGTCAAGGAAGCTGATGAAAAGCAACTTTCAAAAACCTAAGCCATGCAGGAGTGAGAAAGCAGGGTGTCCCTCATAGGCAGGGACCTGACTTCCAATCAGGAAAAATGAGCTCTGCTCCCTAGACAGATGCGGTGAGCCCTTCCCACAGCAGCCTCAATGACCAGCCTTCTGTCCACTCACTCATGCAAACCATGTGTTCCCAAAACAAGGTGTCAAAGTCAAATGCCAGCATTGCCTAGCATGGCATCTCAGGCTTTTCCTTTCTAATTATGAACAAGGAAAAGAATGGGGCTCCAAATTATATCCACTGTTTTATGAACTTGAAGTATTCTGTCAAGCCAAGAACTTTCTCTTTGGGAAACAGAAATTTCCTCAAGGAAAAGTTCTGTCTGGAAATCTCGCCCAGCACGACAGCCAAAGACCAGTTACCTGTGTGGTTCCTGCCAAGGGCTCCCAGCACATCAAAAAGGTTATCTGTCAGAAAACACATCCTGGGAAATTGGAAACATATGGGGTCGTGAGCCAGTGAAACCAAGACAGAGAGATCGCAGGGATGATCTGTAGAAACGTGAATCCCATTATGAGCTCAGAAACCACAGGAAGGTCTTTGCACTCATGGAGAAGACGGGGCCTGGAGAACAGACCAGGATCTGGAGGAGGGGATGCAGAGGTACCATCGGAGAGGTAGCTCAGCCAGAAGGAGCCATCTACCTAGGAATACTGCATGGGAGATAGGTTGCATTCTCAATACCTTTCCCTTAGAAGACATGGCTTCTATGGCTTTGGCCCTGGCCTAGTTCTTGACAGATACACTAAATAGGGACCCACACACATCAGGAACCTTGCAAGGGCTTCTTGGGGCCCTATTCCCAGCTCTTAGTTCACAGTCACCTGGAATGATCTCCAAGTCTCCCCTAGACCAGCCGATCTCAAGGAGGACAGGTCAATCTACCAGAGTCACAGAGGGTTTCCATCATCCGTGCAGGGCAGGAAGGAAGCAGGACCAGGTCCCCTTCTTTCCTTGCTCTGTGTGAAGTTGCCTCTTGGCTAGCAAGTAGCCTCCAAGTGCTATGACTCAGGGGGTGTGAAAACAGGATCCCCAACACTATGCTGCCATCAAAGCTCTTGCCACTCGGCTAGGAGCCCCTGAGCTACACTACTGCTTCCAGGGGCCTGCTATTATTGTCTTCTTCAGTAAGAACTGGAGAGCTCAGTACTGTATTTGGTCTTAGTTCCTTCTTTAACTAGATATCATTAGCTTTTGGCCATGGTGTCACTTGAGTAGTCCCAAAGCGGCTAATAGCACCCCCCTATTTATAAGACAGAAAGGAAGGCATAAAATAATCCCAATGTCTTATTATTGAGACCGAAGCTAAATTTCAGATGAATATTGATCAGCTCCCCAGGTGCACACTTAATCACTAATCTAGGCAAAGGCTCCCTCAGAGTCCTGGCTAGTCCTTAGGAATGCTGTTTTCCCATCTCACTTGCTCTGAGTGTGAAGCAGCCGTAGAGTAGATAGGACTCTAACACAGAACCATGCTTCCTTTTCTTGCCTTTGACAAAAGAGAAGAAAATAAAAGTGCCATCACGTGATAAAAGACAGGCGGACACAGTCTGTCACTGTGAGCCATGAAGGATTCACTGGACTCTGTTGGTAAAACAAGGAGTTTTTGCAGCTAAAGCTATGCAACTGACTCCACAAAGGGCTTTTCCCAGGGCTCAAAGATGGGCTGCAAGCAGGCGAGTTAGGACCTCCAGATTTCTCCCAAGGGAAGTCAGTCTACCCCACCAGAGGCTCTGGTGAGAGGAATGGTATGGAGGAACTGGAGAGCCAACCCTTTGAAAGCCATGGGAACCTTGAGCCGTCAGCGAGGAGCAGATGACAGAGAGGTCAGGCAGAAGGCAACTGTAGTCTTTGATGAACATAGTTAAACCTCATGATGAAGCAAGCAGGCTGTTTCCGACGTGAATGTCTTGCTCTGGGTTTCGTTATGAAGACAGAGTCTGGTCTTTGAAGTGAGTCAGTGATCACTCAGCTAAACAAGCAGATTCAGAAGAAGTCAAACAATGTACATATCACTCCTCTATCTTTAGCTGCCAGAGAGAACTGTTCACAAACACACACACACACACACACACACATTCAATCAACCAACAAACCAGCCTCTTTAGTTTCATCTCCAATTCTTTGACATGCTCTAGAAAAATCAATCATTTCGTTGTTAAAAATGTGTTTTTGTTTTAAATTTTCTACTCAGCTGTGTCTTCAAAATAAACAGGCTAATTGTATTTCAGGAGTAAAATTTCAACAGTACAAATTCAAGTTACACTGAAATATTTCAAATTCTAAATAAGGAATTACACTGGGGTAAGTTCTACAAATAAAATGTTAATCTTTTTTCTTCTTCTTTCAGGATTTTGTTTTCCTGCCCAGACATACTATAAACCGTTTAACTGGCTGTGGATTTTTTTTTTAAATTCATTGCACATTTGTTGAACACAGAGGACAGCTCTTGTTGGACACACACAGCTAAGGGTGGTGAACTAGGAGTCAGTTTTGTTCTTGCAGCATCCGGCAAGGGATAAAGAAGGAGAGAAAATTCCTCAAGTTGAGTGGGCCTAGGACCAACAGGAAATGGGTCTGTAACAGGCCTTGTACCTGGCTCCAGGAAGCCTGGCCAGAGGGGGAGCTTCCGGAGGGGAAGCTTGCAGCGTTTGTCTGTGTCGTTTAATGCTGCTGTAGTATTACTATTATTTCACAGTAACTAAAGAGCCATGGTGTTTACTCACTTTTACTAATAATATTCGCCTACGTTTATTAGGTGCCTAGTGCCTGGCACCACGTGGCTCCGTGACCAAGTGAATACTTCTTAGTTCCTCAAATTGGGCATAAAATTCCCTGTCAAGAGGTAAGAAAGAGAGGTCACGGCCCTGCCACTCAAGAGTCCCTGGACTCGTCAGCCGTGCCTGACACCTCCCCGCCTCCTACTCCTAGTCCCCCAGACAGCAACAGAGCACACATCTGTGATGGCTACCCACTCCTTTCTTCACAGATCACCCCCTGCCTCTGCCCCCTGCCTTCTTCATGCCAATGTCCTGGGCTTGCCCTCCTGACAGCCTTTAACCAAGCTTCTCTCTGCCTCTCTGTAGCTGCTCAGGTTGTGGAAACAGAATCGTGGTTTCTTCCAAGAACGTTGTCTAGAAAAGGCAATAGCATTTCTCAGTCAGGGAGACAGGAGGAGAGAGATGAGATCATTGTGAGAATGACTCCTTCTTAAGTTTAAATTTTATTTTATGCATATGAGAGGGTTGCCTTGCATGTATGTTTACGCTGCATATGATGTGACTGGTTGGTGCCCATTGATCTCAGAAGGTCTTGGATCCCCCTGGAACTGGGGTCACAGATGGAGGTGAGCTGCCATGTGGGTGCTGGGGAATTGAATCCTGGTCCTCTTTGAGAGCAGCCAGAACTCTAAAGAGCTGATCCATCTCTCCACTTTCAGGCTGATTCCTTAAGGATGGGCATGAAACTCCAAGGCAAAAAAGACAAAACAAGATATGGAAGGCTTACCTTAAAGGATGCCTACATTAGCTTTAGCAGTCTTTGGCTTTGACTGTGTGAAAGTGTGTGTGTGTGTGTGTGTGTGTGTTTTGGTTATGACTGTGTGTTCATGTGTGCAGATCTGAATGCACATGTGTGTGTGTATGTGCTCATACATGTGTTTCCCTATGACTATGAGTGTCTGTGCTTGTGTGTGTGTATGCCTGTGTGCTTGTATGTACCTGTGTGTATTTCTCTGTGTGTGTGCCTGTGCACATCTCTGTGTGTGTGTGTGTCTGTGCGCATCTGTGTGTGTGTGTCTGTGTGTGTGTGTGCTGTAGGTGCCAGTGTATGCCGACACTACTGTACATGTCTGTGTGCTTAGAGAAATGGCACAGACACTCTTGGAACAAAAGAAAATGAAGCTTCATGACAATTGAAGTTACCTTCTTTCACAGCAAAACAGTTTTAATTCTCCTTTAGAGTTTTGATTCAGGCTGCGGACCTGGGTTTATTTACAATGCCACCATTTATCACATTAAATTGTGACTTCCTTGAGTGACAAACTAGCCCAGGAAGCAAAGGTGAGGAGTGTTCCACATAATGACTCAGAATGCTCATTTTCTTTAACTGTGCAATATTCGTTCCTCAGACAGAAAATGGGAAATGGGCTGAGGACCCAAGAGGACAAGAGATTGTTGGGGACAAGCAATCTCAGGGTTGTTCCCTTCCTTCCAGTCAGTGTGGGGCAGGAGCATCAGGATGATGTCCCTTTGCAAACAGGGGTTCTCTCTCTCTCTCTCTCTCTCTCAATTGAAAATCAATTCTTCTCCTGTGCAAACAGCTCTACAATATCCCCTCCCTCTACTTTTCCCAGTTCCTCCCCATCTCTGGTGTCCACTCCCCTTCCATCTCCCTTCAGGAAAGAGCAGGCCTGCAAAAGACACCAACCAAACATGGTAAAACAAAATACAGTCAGACAAGCAAAAGCCTTCACGCAGAAGCTTGGTGAAGTAGCTTGAGAGGAGCAAAATTGTCTGAAGAGCAAGCAAAAGAGTCAGAGATACACTTGCTCCCACTGGTAGGAGCCCCACAAACACCAAGCAAACAGCCATACCATATAGACAGAGGATCTGGTGAAGACCCATGCATGCTGGTGCTCCTCCCTCTCTCTCTCTCTCTCTCTCTCTCTCTCTCTCTCTCTCTCTCTCTCTCTCCCCTTGGTCTCCTGGTCCCTCCATCCCCTCTAACTCTTACAAACTTTATACCCTTTCTTTCTCAGGGTTCCTTGAGCTCCGAGGGGAGGAGCTAATGGTGACCTCCAATTTAGACTTTCTCTCTGTTCTCGCCACATGATTTCTGGCTGTGAGCTTCTGTACCTCTCCCATCCGCTGCTTGAGGAAGTGTCTCTGGGAATGACTGGATGAGGCACAATTCTACGAGTACAGCAGACTATCATTAGAAATTATTTCATTGGTTTCGTTGCTGTTGTTGTTTTATTTGTTTAGGTTTTTTTGCCATTCATGTTTGTTTCTACACTAGGTCTCTGGGCTATCTATCTTTCATTCCTGACCATCCAGGCACCTTACGGAATGGGATTCCTCTCATAGCATAGGCTATGACTGGACATTGGCTGGGCATTCCCACAAGTTCTGTACCATCCCTGCTCCAGGACGTCTTACAGGCGGGACAGACTGTAGCACAGAGGTTTTGTGGCTGACCTGGGGTCCATGTTTCTCTTTGTAGCCTACAGAGTACCTTATCACACCAAAGACAGTGGAACTCCTTGCAGGCACAAGCTTGATCTCTTCATGGTCAATGAGCTGTGTAGACGCTGTCCTTGGCAATGGGGTTCTGCTGTCAGTTTGTGGAGAGTAGCCCCCTGTCCCAGCATCAGCCTTGGCTGTTTGGGGGCTCTCCGAAAAGGACCACCTTGACCCAAAACTCAAAAGAATGCGGTCTGGTCTTGCTACTGAAAAGCTTGCCTGGCTACAAGAGATGACCAGATGAGATTCCATAGCCTCCACAACTAGAAGTCCTCATTAGCATTATTCTCATGAATCCCAGGAAGTTTCCACTGCACTGGGTTCCACCCTGCACCCACAAGTGCCCCACAATTCCAGCTTTCTTTCCTTACATTCCATCCACCCCCCCCCCTGATCCCTTCTGTTCCTGTCCTTACCTACCCCAAGTTCACCCACAAAGTCTATTCTATTTCTCTTTCCCAGGGAGATCCATGGGTCTGCTCTAGAGACTTCCTCTTAACCTAATCTTTCTGGGTCTACAGATTGTAGCTTGATTATCATTTATTTAAGAGCTAATATCCACTCCTAAGTGAATATATACCATGCTTGTCTTTCTGGGTCTTGGTTACCTCACTTGGGATGATATTTTGGCTCCATCCATTTGTGTACAAATTTTATAATGTCATTTTTTGACAGATGAGTAATAATCCATTATGTAAATGTACCACATTGTCTTATCTATTCTTCTGTCGAGGGGCATCTAGGTTGCTTCCAGTGTCTAACTATTATGAATAAAGCTGCAATAAACATAGTTGAGCAGGTGTCCTGTAGTAAGATGAAAGGTTCTTTGGGTGTATGCCCAAAAGTGCTACAGCTGGATCATGAGGTAGATTGATTCTTGGCTTTCTGAGGAACCACCATATAGATCTCTCTCCACAATGACTGAATAAGTTTGCACTTCCACCAGCAACAGAGGAGTGCTTCCCTTGTTCCACATCCCTGTCAGCATTAGTTGTCACTTGTGTTATTGATCTTAACCATTCTGACAGGTGTAAGATAGAATCTCAGAGTAGTTTTTATTTATATTTCCCTGGTGGCTAAGAATGTTGAACGTTTCTTTAAGTATTTCTAAGTCATTTGCAATTTCTCTACTGAGAATTCTGTTTAAATTTGTACCCCATTTTTATTTGGATTATTTGTGGGCTTTTTATGATAGCTCGTTTCTTGAGTTCCTTATGTATTTTGGATATTAGTCCTCTCTCAAATGTAGAGTTGATAAAATTTTTCCCATTCTGTAGGATATTGCTTTGCTCAATTGATGGTGTCCTTTGCCTTACAGAAGGTTTTTAGTTTCACGAGGTCCTATTTATTAATTGTTAGTCTTAGTACCTGTGCAATAGGTGCTCTGTACGGAAAGCAATCTCCTGTGCCAATGTGTTCAAGGACATTCCCAACTTTCTCTTCTATAAGGCTCACTTTATCTTGTTTTATGTTGAGGTTTTTGAGCAACTTGGTCTTGGGTTTTGTGAAGAGTGATAAATACATGAATTTATTGGCATTTTTCTGCATGCAGATTTCCAGTGTGGACAGCAGCATTTGTTGAAGATTCTGTCCTTGTTTTCCAGTGTGTATATCTGGATTCTTTATAAAAAAAAAAGTTGTCCATATGTGTGTGGATTTATGTTTGTGTTAAACTCCATTCCATTGATTAACATATCAGATTTTAGGCTGCCACCATACGGTTTCTGTTACTGTAGCGCTACAGTACAACTTGAGATCAGATATGGTGATACTTCCAGCAGTTCTTTAATTGTTCAGAGTTGTTTTATGTCTTGGTTTGTTTACCACAAGAAGTTGAGAATTGTCCCTTCAAGGTCTGTACATAATTTTGTTGGGATTTTGAAGGGCATTGTATTGAATCTGTAGATTGTTTTTGGTAGGATGATCATTTTTACTGTGTTGATACTACCAAATCCATGAGCGTGGGAAATATCTCCATCTTCTCATTCATATCTTCTTCAAAGACTTGAAGATTTTATCATATAAGTCTTTTTTAACTTGGTTAGAGTTACCTCATGGTATTTTACATTATTTATGGTTATTGTAAATGGTTTTGTTTTCTTGATTTCTTTTTCTGTCCATTTGTCATTTGTATGCAGGAGGACTGCTGACTGTTTTTGAGTTAATCTAACATCCAGTCAATTCACTGAAAATATTAGTTGGTTGTAGGCATTCCCTGGTACAGCTTTTTGGGTCACTTAGGTATATTATCATATAATCGGCAAATAATGATACTTTGACTTCTTCCTTTCCAAATTGTAGCCTCATGGATCTCCTCCAGGTGTCTTATTGCTCTAGCTAAAACTTCAAGTACTATGTTGAATGACTAGAGAGTGGACAGCCTTGTCTTGTTTCTGATTTTAGTGGACTTGCTTTGAGTTTCTCTCCATTACATTTGATGGCTATAGGCTTGCTGTAAGTTAATTTGGTTATACTTAGGCACACGCCTTACAACCCTAATCTCCTCAGTGCTCTTATCATGAATGGGTGTTGGATTCCGTCAAAGGATTTTTCTGCATTTAATGAGATGATCATGCTGTTTTTGCTTTCTTTCAGGTTGTTAACATGGTTGATTACATTTACTGAGTATCATGTTTTTATATATTGAGCCATCCCTACATCTCTGGGATGAAACCTACTTGATCATGGTAAATGATCTTTTTGATGTGTTCTTGGATTTGTGTGCAAGTTTTTTATTGAGTGTTTTTTTTCTCATCTATGATCATAAGGGAAATTGGTCTGTATTTCTCTTTCTTTGTTGAGATTTTATGTGGTTTGGGTATCAGGGTAAGTGTGGCCTCATAAAATGAATTGGGTAATGTTCCTTCTGCTTCTATTTTGTGGAATATTTGAGAAGTATTGACATTAACTCTTCTTTGAAAGTCTAGCAGAATTCTCAGCTAAGACCATCTGGGCCTGGGGGTGTTTTATGGTTGGGAAACTTCCAATTGCTGCCTCTATTTCACTAGGGATTATAAATATACTTAAATTTACAGAGGCTCTTAACAGATATCAGAAATGTGTCAACTGATTTAAGAGTGTTTGTTTTCAGTGTGACACTGACTGGAACATGGGAAACATACGAAATTTCTATGGAATAAAGAGAAATGTAAAACAGATAGTGGTTCTTTTTAGGACTAACCATTCATTTATTTATTTGACGAATATCCGGTTACTCTGCTTCCACATGTTGAGAATGTTCTGTGCTTAGGAGGGGTCACAGGTAAGAAAAACTGAAGTTGAAATAATAAATATGAAGACTTTCATGTTCATCATATTTTCATGTTTATCAGAGAAAGTGAGTGAAATAGAACATGAAAGAAGGCAAGCAGAGCTGGCAGAACTTTTAAAGAGGTTGTCAGTATAACCCTCAGGGTATTTAGTAGAAGGGCATAGAGGTGAATGCATATGGGGAGGGCAGCTCCAAGTAGGCTGAACCACTGGCCAGGCTATGGGTTGGGGGAGAAAGAAGAGAGCAAAGGGGACAGAAGAAAGGGGACAGGGAAGTCCCAGGAGGTGAGCATCACCCAGGTTTAGCTACCACTAGATCCTCTGACTGGGTTCTAAAGGAATGAAGTAATCCTGGAACGTTCTGGAATCAAACATGATGTGGCCTGCCTGAGGCTTAAGGTCATCATCCCGTATTCTGTGGTAGGAGCAGACATTACAAAGTGTGCGCAAAGCTGAAGATCTTGGAACCCATCCCCAAGCACCCTATGTGCTTGGGTGGAAGTCCGGGGGCCTGGCATGTGAGTTCTTCACATTTAATTTACCCTTCAGGGTAATATCGGTCATGATCCTTCTAGTTCTGTATCTTTCAGATCTGAATAAGTTTCCTCATGTTATTTGTGGATGATGATGATTATGATGTGTGTGTGTGTGTGTGTGTGTGTGTGTGTGTGTGTGCACCTTCCCCAGAATGCATGTGAAGGGCAGAGAACAACATAGAGTTTACCCTCATTGTCATTACCTCATTACCTCAGTGTTTGACTGATTATCTTTTGTTAGTCGCTGTGTTGTACTCAAGACTCATTGACCCAGAACTTTCCTGGGGTGCCTCCATCTCTCTCCTAGCTGTGGAAGTGCTGGGGTACAGACGCCATCTCTGTGTTCTGCTTTATATACATTTTGGGGTTCAGGTACCAGTGTTCATGCCTGCATAGCAAGCTCTTTATCCAGTGAGCCATCTTCCTTGCTCCAAATGAGTTTATGTGGAAGAGTTGATGAGGCAGAAAAGCACTAGTACAGGAGTTGTAGAATTAGAACCCAGTTCAGCAGGTGCTAAATGAGTTGTTGCAAGGAGGTGGCTGCTTGTTCATCCCAGCTACCTGGTTAGCTTAGCCCCAAAATAACCACACAGAAACTGTATTAATTAAATCACTGCTTGGTCTATTAGCTCTAGCTTCTTACTGGCTAGCTCTTACATATTAATTTAACCCATTTCTATTAATCTGTGTATAGCCATGTGATTGTGGATTACTTGGTAAAGTTCCATCCAGTGTCTGTCTCTGGCTGCAGGTCCATGGCTTCTGACTCTACCCTCTTTCTCCCAGCATTCAGCCTAACTTTCCCTGCCTAACTAAGCTATACCTTGCTATAAGCCAAGCCAGTTTCTTCATTCATTAACTAACAAAAGCAACATATATACAGAAGGAACTCCCACAGCATTTCCCCTTTTCTGTTTTTAAAAAAAATAGTAAAACTATATATAACAAAACAGATATCAAGCAAGAATTATAGTTATAATATCTATATCTACTTTATCTTTTATCATAACTAAGGAAAACTATAACTATCAATTCTTCAACTCCATCAAAGACTCCAGAAGGATGAAATATTACCTAAGTAGACATGAAATGCATTGTAAGAAACTTCTAAAACTTAGAATTGACAGAGACATCTGGCTGCCTGGACCCAATGTTCTTCTGTACAAATGGGACATCTATCTCCAGGCCCATAGTATCTGGCAGACTTTTTCATGAAGCAGAAAATTTGAAAGACTATTTCACCTCTATTGGCACTGTGTCAGTCAGTCACTTTCTTCTGTACCCTGCAGAATGTCTGGCAGACTCTTTCATGAAGCAGGAACCCCAAAGGATGGTCTCACCTTTAGGCAAGTTCATCAGCCATTTCTCTGTGGGTCCTGCACGTCCAGTTCACACAGCATACCACCAAGCAGTCCAGTCCATAAGGAGCCTCTTTGATGCCCATCTTTCACTTGAAGTAGATTGGTGCTGCCAGGAACAGATGTGTCTCATTGTCATGAAAAGTCCTAAGTTCTTAAAACATTTTAAATGCTATATTCTGTTATCTTTGAAAGGTTTGAAGAATGGCTATCCATCTGAAATACATCTCTGTACATCTAGAAAATCTAACTAACATGACTACAAGCTTGACTATTAAAGATAACTATCTATTAACCTGTATTCTTAAGTATATATTACATTTTTAAATGAACTACACAATCACAATACCTTAATCAAGAGCAGAAATATACATATAAGAAGATTGACCTTAAATTTGTACATTCTTACAACCGCACATTCTTTGGGACTCTAGTCCTGCCATACATTGTAAACCTCAGCTGTTTCCTATGATCTCTTTATGTCTTTATAATCATTAACACCTGGGTGACTCTTAAATTTACAGACTAGCTGGCAGAGCAAGGTGCATTTTTGAGTATAAAAACAATGAGGTGCAGCTTTAATATTTAAAATCATATATATATATTAAACCTTGTTTATAGAACAGAACATAAATCATCACACAAAAATTTATTTCAGTCCAAATTATCTTGTAGGTCTGTTGTTGCCTCCTAGTTAGGCCCACTGCATAGTTACCTTTAATCAAGATGCTAGTGAAATCATGTGACATCCATTTTTTTTTTAACTCTACCACATTGACAATCCAAAATCCAAAATGAAATCATGCCTTATGGTTTCTTTAAAATTATCCATGCATAGATTTTAAGTTATCAATTTCCAGTGTACTAACTTTTAACTAGTTTTATTTTAACAGATTTTTGACCATATCTAACAAAATAAACTTATGAAACTGAAGCTACAAGATGTTCACATAAACCGAGTCCAAATTTTTTGACCGTTCTGCTTTGTTTTCTTCTCCTTGTCATTGTGTCGGGGCTCAGACGACAGTGACAGAGTGACAAACTTTTAAATAAGCACGGGTCTAGGGAAGGAAGAGCCATAATCCAACTCTAGTGCCATCTTTTCAGTAAAGAGCAGCTCAACATTATCTACATCAAAAAATCTCTGAATTTCTGCTAATCCAAATCCTGTAACCAGAGCTCAGAGATAAATTCTGAGGTCATGGCCACAGCAGTGATGGGTGGCAGAGACAGCAAAAATATCCAGAAATGCTTCTGTCTCAGCTCCATGCTTGTAAGAAAACTTATATAGATGCACTTTTTAATAAAACAAGCGTATTCAGTATTTGCAGGTATGAGAAACCACAGCAAACATAGTTCACGTCCCCTTCTGGCCTTCTATAACTTTCTGTATACCTTTCAGACAACATAATAACTCTTACTCTTCTATAACTTTCTGTATACCTTTCAGACAACATAATAACTCTTACTCTTCTATAACTTTCTGTATACCTTTCAGACAACATAATAACTCTTACCAAAGTTTTTTTTTTGTGTCCCTCGGTAGTTTATAATATATTGTATGACTACAATATTTTTAAAAAGAACAGAAATATGTATATATTATAACAAAAATAATTTTAAATTTTTATTACATAAAATCCTGTATCAGAATGAAACATCTGAGACAGCAGTTTTTTCCATACACTAATCAATAATAATTTGTAACCAAACCCACTAAATGATGACAGATATTTGTAACACACTGGATATTAATAACCACACCAGCTCTGTTGGAGGGATGTCTGACTATAGTGTCACAACAAGGCCACCTCAGCTTAAAAACTATAGCCAGTGACTGTGACTCATTGCCCTTGGCCCGCAGAGCCAAACCTTGGCTAGGTTTGGCCAGAAGTCAAGGCCCACAGCCCCAGAAGAGGCCCAGGGAACCCATCCACTAGCCTGGGAAGGAGTGTGGTGGCATGCACCATGGGGGATAAAGATTGTTAACTTCTCCAGCTACAGCAATTAACCCAGATTAAATCTGTTCAGTGTTTGAAATCCTATTGGCTCACACATGCTCCTTGCAAACTGTGACTGGCAGCCTTGCTACATTGTCATAACAAGGCTGTATAGCCCAACCGCCGTCCATATAAGTGTGTGCTACACTGTAGCCTTGAGCTTTGTGTGGCAAACCTGCCTGCATCCCCCCCCCCCCCGCACTATAGGCCAAGGCTGCCTCCTTCCCATGAAATGTTTAGAATTTGTTTTTCTCATCCCTTTTAGGAAAATATACCTCTATGCTTATGACCTTACCTCTGCAGTCCTGTAAGTGATCCAATATCAAAGTCAAAGAAGACTGAGTCCTGTATGTAAAAACAAAGACCCTTTATTTTTACACAAGTTTGCAAACTCAGACTGTGTCCAACATATTGGAGTGATCGGAGAGCCCCAATCTCAGTTGAGGTTGAGTTTTCATAGTAGCAAAGGAAGGGGTGAGGGATTACTAAGGTTCAGGACCCCTGGTTGGCTGACATTTGTCTAGGGGTGTCCTTGTGAAAAGCAATGGGTGTGTGCTGGCAGGTGATCCTATCTACAATGGTTGGAATGTAAGGAATTTCCTTTGGATGGTCTGTTCCTTGGTGGAGCATGGGTGATCTCAGTTTACATCTTTCTTAAAACTAGATAAAGCCTTAAGATAATCTGAGACTTGGGCTTATGTTGAGCTTGTCATGTCTGGGTCCTACACAAACCACATAAGCAGAAAATAATATTAAAAAAACAAATTGAAATTTATACAACTTAGTGGATTTGCAGGCTGTGTTCATAGGTTGGGAAAGTAAACATTACCTAAAGACAGCTATAGGAATTTATCTATCAAAGTCCATCTTTACATAGAAGAAGAAGAGAAACCTAAAATCTAAAAAACTATACAAAGTAGGAGGAAGGAGAGGAAAAGAAGGAGGAGGAGGCAGGAGAGGATGAAGAAGAAGAAGATGGGGAGGAAGAAGAAAGGGTGGAGGAGGGAGAGGAGGAAGAAGAAACGGTGGGGG
The DNA here is from genome assembly GCA_004026605.1 of Ondatra zibethicus. Lineage (NCBI taxonomy): Eukaryota > Metazoa > Chordata > Mammalia > Rodentia > Cricetidae > Ondatra > Ondatra zibethicus. Next base: position 60,111 of record PVIU01010119.1, read on the forward strand.
AGGTAGGGGACAGAGAAGAAAGATGGAAGAGCTAGAGGAGGAAAAAGAAAGTATGGTGGAGAAAGAGGGAAAGGGAAGCAGTGCAGCAAAAGAAAAGAAAAAAAATAGAGCAGCAACCACGAAGACAGGCAATGAGCATCACACGCTGTAACTGGAAGCAATTGAAAGGTTGTGGCATGGAAACAGCATCAAAATGTCTGGGATGTAAGTTAAGTCATGCCAATGACCCCACATTGAACAATCATTGGTTTTTACAGAGGAACCAAGACAATGCATTGCAAAACATACAGCCTCAGTTGATAAACATGCTGAGCAATCCAGACAGCCACACGCCAAAGAATAAAATTGAACCTTATCTCATGCTAAATACACAAATAACTCAAATGGATTAGAGGATTCATGATAAGTACTGAACATATAAAACCTGCAGAAAATAAAACATGTCAAAAGCTATAGGGCAATGACTTATTTTTCAATTTCATCTTAAATGCATAAACAATAAAAGCAAAAACAGGCAAATACAATGGCATCAGAAATTGATTTTTTTTGTAAAACAAAGAAAATAGCAAAGAGAAAGGTCTGCTTCTTCGTAGGAGAATTTACGCATGGCCCTACATCAGATAATGGGCCTAGTCTCCAAAGTTCTAAGTAACTTGGAAAATCCAAGCATCCAACAGCGCAGGCTATTGCTGTTGCCCTCAGCTTCCTCCTGGAACTTGAAGATGAGGGCTTATTTCAGAGGACACCACACACTTCACACTGGGTTTGGTAGTGTGGATCAGAAACCGAGCTGGAGACATTGTTCTGAAGACTACCTGCCTGCGTATCTCAAGATAGCATGCAAGCTGCTAAGGGACAGAAGCAACTATCAGTGCCACTGCTGTAAGGCTGTGAGCCCCGACAATGATAGTGTACCCTCAATAGCGCAATTGTGGCACATTTACTGTGGAGGTAACCAACAGCTGCCTAACTGGACTGAAGCCTTCTTCAATAGGAGAGACGTCGTGTCTGGCACTGTAAACCTTGCCAACTACCTGTGGCTGGAGGGATTATGGATCATGGAGAATCTATCACTGTTAATCTCCTAAACAAGTACAATATTTAAGTGCATTCTAAATATTCAACCTTATACCCACAGATAAGCACAGCTCCCACCCCTCACCAAAGAAGCTTCTCTTTGCAGCAGAGATCATTACAAGAAAACCACTCCTGGTCAAAACGCACAGAACAACTGCCCGTGGGGTGAATCACAACCTATATAGAAGCAATGTAGCCTCTATACCTAAAGCTCAGAGAATCATCAAAAGTGGGCAGAAAGATTGTAAAGTGGACCAGGACAATGGGCTGTGAGAGTGACATCTAGACATGACAGGGAGCCTGCAACCTTGAAATCTTAGCAATATGGATACCTAAACGAGCTCTGCTCAATGGCAGTGAGAGTCGACATGCCCATGTGGATTGCACCAGACTCTAGGGCCCCAACCCTACATTGCCTAAGAGACACAGGCAATTAGTAACTGTTGAGAGAAGAATCAGTCTTCTTCAGGGATAAAACAGGTTACTCAATCCCGAGTGGCCAACTCTAAAAACATCTATGTCAGAGTAATACCAAACGTACTCAGCAGGTGTGTGTGCGTGTGTGTGTGTGTTTATAACCCTAATAAAGAACAGACCATGGATTTGGGAGGAGGTATCAGGGAGAATAAAGGGGATGGACGTAAGGTAAATACAATGTCCATGAATGATATTCTCAAAACCATAAAATTTTGAATTAAATAATTAGGCAAGGAACCCAAATAAATATTTCCCTAAAGATATATGAATGACCAACAGATATATGGAAAATGGTCACTATCACCAAATCACTGTGGAAAGCCATAATAAAAAAACACACTAAACCTTGAGCTCCTGACTCTGAGAATATCATTTTCCCAAGAGATCCCAGACAGCAAGTGCTGAGAGTATGGAGAACGGAAAAAATCCTGCACTGTGTTAATGGCAAGGCTAATTGCAATATCGTTACCAAAAACCCAGTAAAGACTCCCAAAATGCTGAACCTGGGATTCTGTCTAAAGCAAAAAACCCAATTTCCAGACATTTATCCAAAAGACTATAGGGCGCCGTGTCAAAAGACATCCTCATTTCCATGAACATTGCAGCAGTGGGGACAGCTAAGATGCAAAGTCCACTAATGTCCACCCACACACGGAGGCACGAGAACATGTGTGTGGCATGCGTGTGACATGCTGTTTAGCTTTGGAACAGGGCACATTACCTCTGTGCTTGCACAGACAGAGTTGAGAGTCTTACACTTAGTAGAATGAGTCAGAAGCAGCAATGCTTCCCCCTGTTCTCAAATGGGAACTAAAGAATTAGCTACAGGGAGTAGAGAGTGTTTGTCAGGGAGAAGATGTGAAGGAACGGGAGTGTGTAGTGCAAGGGCATAGAACCTAAGCGCACAAGAGAGATGCCATAAAGCTTAAATGTCTTCTATATATATTGCCAAGCGTGATCATGGTGGATGTAGGAGTCATAAGATGTGGTATATTTCAAAATTGCTAAGAACGAATTTCTTAAAAAAATACTTGAGGCAATGAATAACTTAGTTACCTGGATGGAGTTCTTTTCATTTGGATTGAGTGTTCACAGCATTGCTCTGCCTTCACAAGTAAGGGTAATTATAACTTTTAAGTTCATCATTTTAGAATATTCTAAATTTATGAAGAAATGACATAGAGAGAAGATACAGCTTGTTTGGAGATTTAGCTTAGCATCCAGGAGAATATTTGATGAAATTATGAGGCTAGTTGGATTTTTAAAAGTGATTCCTGGGGCTGAAGATATGGCTCAGCAGTTAGGAGCACCAGCTGCTCCCCAAAAGTCATGATGTTTTGAAATCTTCATGCTAAAAAATGTTTAAATGCTTTTGGACAGTTCAGGGTTATTTACCAGCCTTTGACTGAAGAAAGCGAAAGTATAATTTTCAGAAATTTGTAGAAAATTTAGGAGTTCATAGAAAGAAGAATCTTTTTTCACCCAGTGAAGAAAATCCTGAATATTTTTCCCATTTCCTACTTGTTTACAGGAGGGAGGACTGACTTGCCATCAGTGAGTAGAAGGCTACACCCTCCATTTTAAATTCGAGTCTCCTCCCAGACTCAGAAGGGCCAACCAGGAGCCAAGCCTCCAAGCCACAAGAGATCAAATGAGTATCCAGGCTCCCTGGCTGGGGACCTCCTTTGGAACAGCCAGGAAGGAGACTCACCCACCTCTGCCGTGTGCAGCTAGGTAGGATTCCATCCTGCTCATACCAGCTCAAAGCTGAGTATGGAATCCGAGGGCAATCCGAGGGCGTGCAGGTTGTTCTGGAAGTGAACATAGGGATGTACAGGGACAGTAGGGGATCTCGAGGTGAGGGAAGGAAGGGACACAGTTGACACAGAGCCTTGGCCACTCTTATGTCTGAAAAGTCAAGATTGTTCATTCCAGGAGTTAAAGAACGGACTAAGACGTCTCCGAACAGCCACAGCTACAGGTTAGGGAGATGGGGCTGTCCACCAGTTCCTGTCAGTTACCTCGCTCAGCCTTGCTTCCGCAGGGGTCAAAAGTCCTCAGGCGAAAGTGTATGGGTTTTGGTATAAAGCCTTCACACCAGGCCATCATGAAACTGGCTTAGAACCCTTGTTATTCGGGAATGGTGTTTGGGTGTCACTCCTATGATTCTTTTATTTTACATAAGACAGATGAAAAGGCTTCAGATGTAATCCCTGAAGGATGTGAATGTCCATGTGCCTTCAAAATTCATTCCGAGGTGTGGTCCACTTTGTGGTGGAGTAAAGGGGTGGTGAGCGTGAGCCTGAGATGGGCACCCTGCTCATCGTAACCTCCCACAAATGACGCTGGGGAGCTCAATGGCTCTTTGACCTCTTCTGCCCTTTGAAGTCATTTGGGCCACAGTCCGGATACAGCTGACATCTTGGTGTATCCTTAAAGCAAGGTAAACACCACACAATGTTCAGAATGCAAGGCCTCACCCAGTGCGTCCAAAGATCATCAAGCATTTGAAAGTAAAGAACAGATGGGTGGGGTGAGCAACAGGTGGGGATGGAGAGGGTCGTCTCCCGGAGTGAGGAAGGTGTGCCTGGCAGTACCCAGAAGGCCAGGCCCTGGGGCTGCCCCACTCACCCCCAGCCATAGTTGTTTATCAGGAGGCTTTGTCCAGCAGCTGTGAGGAGCATTTGCAGGAAGCTCTTCTGCCACCCACAGGACCTCTTGTAGCATCAAAATTACCTTTACCTAGCAATGCTGTCCATGAATCTTTTCAAAATATGGGTGAGGCCATCAATCCCAAACAACAGCTTTTAAGAAAACTGTATCTAGAGTTGGTACTGAATCAGTATTGTCTCAATACTCGGACTGTAAATCACACATCCTGGGAGATGCGGTAGTCTGGAGTTGAAACTCTGCAGATTTTTTCCAGTTGATCTTTGTTTTTGTGTCTCCCCCCCTCCTTCTTTTGTCTTCTAGTGATTTCTTGATACTATTTTCTTCCTTGTAACTTTTTCCCTGGCGGTTGTAGGCTGGCTTATCTCTCAGGTCACCTCCCTGATTAGGATTGATCTCTCAATATCAGAGGGGTCCTTAAATTTCTTTATTGTGTGTCCATGCACATTTATGTGGCACAGCATGCATGTTCAAGTCAGAGGAAAACTTGAACGAGTTGGTTCTCTCCTTCCGTTACGTGGATTCCAGCCGTTAGACTCAGCTTGGGCTTTATCCACTGAGCATCCCGCCAGCCCAAGATCTAGTATTTAAGTATATTTTATAGTGTTCTTAGCCTTGTAGCTTCTAGACCATTGGGCTCCCCCTCCCTCAGGGCCTTTGAGACTATGAACAGATTTCCTCATCAGTCACTTTTTTGAGCCCTTCCTTAGGTCTGTGTGTGGGAAGAAGCCAGATGGCCCCAGAAGCAATGGGTTCATGAAACAAGATGTTTTACATACATAAAAAGTCCTGACAGCATTAGCAGAAAGGGGGAAAGTTCAGCAGAAATGTGAGTGGCAGTTTGCAAGCCATCAAAGGGCGACTCTCAGCTCTCCTGTTAGTGTAGGGTTGGGTAGCTGTGTCCGGTCACCAGTCAATGAGTATGAGCCTCCAGGCTCCAATTTCAAAACACATTTCCTGTAACGAACTATGGTGATAGTGACCTGTTAATAATCGTGCCCGCCTTGTTTTGGCACCGTAATATTAAAATCAAACTTCTAGGTGTACATATCTGTGTATCTATTCAACTATAACTTTTATATAATTTTCAAAGAGAGCAGAAAAACAAGAACAACAACAGCAAAAAAATAAAACAAAAAAACCAAAAAACCGGAACACTCCTTACTGCATATTGCTGCCTCTTCTACATGCCTCCAGAGCTGGTTTGTTCCTACCCATGGCAGCCAGTGTTCTGGGGCTGCTCAGCAGTCATTGCAAAGCAGACTTGATGATGAAGCACTTGTAAGCACAGTCAATGTTTTAGGGCTTTTGCTCCTTATTTATGAGTGTGGAGTTTCTTCTTCCAGTCCCTGCCATCATTTACTAAAAGCTCTTGATTTTATGGGCTAGAGTTCAGTAGCAGACATTTCAGGACCATCATGTCCTGCATCATCAGCCCTTTATCTCTCTCTCTCTCGGTGGATGTGTGTGTTCCCTGGAAGGGCGCTTGAGTCATGAGTGATTGAGTTAGAATGAGTCTGTACACTGGTATACCTGATGAGCACACACAGGTCAAATGTTTGGGAGTTGAACTCGTTCTAAAGCAATGTTGTGACAGGTCCCAGTGTCAGAAAAAAGTGTGTTAATCACGCAACTACCAGGAGATAAGGGGAAAGAGGAGGGGTAGGGGGAGCCTTGATGATGAAATCTGGTGATTGCATCCCTCCCCAGATTCTCACAGAGATTTATGGCTCAAGAGGGAAACTGCTTTAGATTGCCAAGGGTTGTATCAGAGCCTGGCTCTCCTTTCTCATGCCTAATGCCTGGGAATGGTGGAGAAGACCAGACAGCTTGTCAGAACCACTTTTCTCATCAGTAATTGTGCTGGCTCAGCAAAAGATCCACACAGGCATCACTTCAGTGAAGACTGGCTGAAGCCTTTGTCCATACTTGCCTTGTCTGTGCCTCCAAGCTCCTGGTACTTCTAAGTCTCTGTAAGGTGAACCATGTTACCTAAAAGTAAATCAACAGCCCACAAAAATGCCCTTCCCTACCAACATGATGCAGTCATGAGGACCTGGACTTTTGACAACAGGTTCCTTGAACTCAGTACTCTGGACACACAGCTGTGTTTACATTGTGTGTAACAGTGGCTTCCTCATATTTACAGTCAAGATGGCGTATTTCCCTGGGCATCATCTCAATGTGCACAACACTACAACTTCCCATCCTTCTTCAACACCCTTCATAACGTTGACCTCCTTTCAGCTTGACCCCTATGTTCACAGCTCATGCTGAGTGGGCCTGTCATTGTAGGTCATCAGCAGCCCGTGTGATGGCAATACATTCCCGTCCATTCATTCTGCTTACCAGAGACTGATGTGCCATTCTCACAGATGCTTTATCAAATGTCACATGAGCTATAAAGCTTTGGAACTGATGAGAACAACACCTTCAGAGACAGCAGGATACTCTTAAGGCTTCCTGCATTTCATGGCAGGTTAGAGCATTATAAAAGATCACACTGACACCTAAGGGGTCCAGGCCTACCTCCTGGTTAGAATAGGGTTCTTCTCCTTTCAGGTACGTTAGCTGTATCCATCAGCACGTAGATGTGACTCTATGTTCAAGTAAAGAATTAACCCACATGGCGTGTCTACCAAACCAACAAATGGACTTGGGACATCACAGACTCCTGTCTGCTTCTTGAAGTTCAGAGAACTGTAGGCAGCATTTTCTCCAGGGGGACAGAAGAATTGCAATCTCTCTTCCTTTCTCCCCTCATGGCCCTCCCAGCTCCATGTATACTGAAGAGAAGTGAGAAAGGCTGCATTCATGTTGAACATCTGAGTAACTGGGATGTGAGAACACATCTCCGGGTGCTTGCCTGGGACTCCAAATGCAGTCATGACTTAAAACAGAGATAAACATCTCAGTATCGTTCCTGTGTGAGTCTGTAACACTGAATGAGGCAGGCTGTACCACCTTCTGCAGGAAGCCCAGCTTCAAAGGCACAGCAGGGAACTCAGGCACATCAGGCAGAAGGCATCTGCAGCTTCAACTCACTGGGTCTGGCCCCCAAATGGTCATAAATTATAATGGCTTCCTCTTTGTAGCACTCTCTGTGTCCTGGTTCTGGGTTATGCCATCTTAGAATAAAGACAAACTCTGCTTCCCTCATGAGATACCGCTCTCTCTGCATCAAAGCCTCCAAGGGCCAACATGTGAGCACCATGTACTCTGATCATGGGGTTTGAGCACAAGTTCTTGAGTGTTCTCAAAATTTACAAGGATGGCGACCTTGTGGACCTGACCTGAACTCAGAATTATTGCCAAACATGAATAATAATATATATGTTTATGAAGTCAAACATGTTTTTCACATCCTGCCTCTCTCTGAAATTCAGCTAGAAAATCAATTGCTGTAAAAAAAAAATGTGGGGAAAGAAAGCTCATTCTGGTTGATCACAGTGCCTAGATGGCCATATGGTACTAATTCAAGTAACAAATTCTGAGATGCCTTCAGGACAAAAGCCACAGGGGCTACCTATGGAAACCACCTTTATCACTGTAGTGGAGACATGGAGGTGGTCATAGAGCAGATGAGCCCACTCCTGCCGAGACTACTCAGTCTCTGGACCACAGCTGTGGTAGTAGGAAGCACGATTAATAAAAACTCAGGGTCAGAAATTGGGGTTCAACCTGAAGATCTGTAAAGCAAAACAGTCAGTCACTGACTCTCACCTCGATCTCAGTCTGAAATGGCGATCCTGCCTCCTGGAATCTCAGAATGAGACTGTGTCTGAGAGCTGTCTCCTCCTGTCTTATATTTCTCTCTAGGGGGTTAAAGGCATGAACTGCCAGATTTCTATGGCAAGTAGTGTGGTCACTGGGATTAAAGGTGTGTGCTACCAAAACCTGGTCTTTAAGGCTGACCAGTGGGACTATTTTACTCTCAAATCTTCAGGCAGTCTATTTATTAAAATACAGTTAGAGGAGTCCCTGTTCCTGTGCTGAGGTTAGAGATCCAGAGGGGGGAGTGTGTGCGTGCCCTGCCGGAAGGTCCTCAGAAGGGAGTGCGGGCACCTACAGCCCCTGCTGCAGGGACCTCTTTGTTCCACATGACCCTGCCCCCCCCCCAATTCACCCTTTCCTCTGCGGGGTCCTTGGCCCACCAGGAGTCCCTGTTCCTGTGCTGAGATCAGCGATCCAGAGAGATCCACCAGCACAACCGGCTCCAGTACCCTGAGGCCCTAAGAGGGGACAGACCAAGAAAATTCTCCAAGTACACTGTCACTCACAGCAAAGATTGGATCAAGATGCCAAGACTCTCCTGGCTGTATTTGAAGGAAGAGATGGGCAGGTGCCAATGCAAGAATTCCTCCAACAACATGAAAAGCATCATGACAACACCAGAGTCCAGGAGGCACGCAATAAGAAGACTTGAACACCCTATTCCAGAAGAAGTAGAAGAAAATGACTTTAAACGTTACTTAATGAAAATGATGGAGACTTTTAAAGAGGAAGTGAAAAACTCCCTTAAAGAAATGGAGGAGAAGACAAACAAAAAGCTGGAAGAAATTAATAAATCCCTCAAAGAAACCCAAGAAAACCAAGAAAAAGCAATTAAACAGGTGAAGGAAACAGTTCAAGACTTGAAGATTGAAATAGAGGTAATAAAGAAAACACAAACCGAGGGAACTCTGGAAATGGAAAATCTGGGTAAATGAACAGGAACTACAGAGACAAGTATAACCAACAGAATACAAGAGATAGAAGAAAGAATCTCAGATGCTGAAGATACTATAGAGGGAATAAACTCATTCATTGATTAAAGAAAACAACAAATCCAACAAATTCTTAACACAAAACATCCAGGAAATCTGGGACACCATGAAAAGACTAAACCTAAGAATAATAGGGGTAGAAGAAGGAGAAGAATTACAGCTCAAAGGCCCAGAAAATATATTCAACAAAATTATAGAAGAAAACTTTTCCAAACTAAAGAAGGATATTCCTATGAAGGTACAAGAAGCATACAGAACACCAAATAGACTGGATCAAAAAAAAAAAATCCCCTCGCCATATAATAATCAAAACACAAAACATACAGAATAAAGAAAGAATATTAAGAGCTGCAAAGGAAAAAGGGCAAGTAACATATAAAGGTAAACCTATCAGAATTACACCTGACTTCTCAATGGAAACCATGAAAGCCAGAAGGTCTTGGATAGATGTGCTGCAGACACTAAGAGTCTACAGATGCAAGCCCAGACTACTATACCCAGCAAAGCTTGCATTCACCATCGATGGAGAAAACAAAATATTCCAGGACAAAAACAGATTTAAACAATACGTAGCCACAAACCCAGCCTTACAGAAAGTACTAGAAGGAAAACCACAAACCAAGGAAGCCAACAACATCCACAGTAGCACAGACATCTGAAAACCCTCTGCCAGCACAACTCAGAGAAGGGAAACACACAAATACTGCCACCAAAAAAAAAAAATAACCGGAGTTAACTACCACTGGTCATTAATATAACTTAATATCAATGGACTCAATTCACCTATAAAAAGACATAAGTTAAGAGAATGGATACAGGATCCAACATTCTGCTATTTACAAGAAACACACCTCAACCACAAAGACAGACATTATCTCAGAGTAAAGGGTTAGGAAAGGTTTTTCAATCAAACGGCCCTAAGAAACAAGCAGGTGTGGCTATTCTACTATCTAACAAAATTGACTTCAAACTAAAATTAATCAGAAGAGATGGAAAAGGACACTTTATACTCATAACAGGAATAATCCATCAGGATGAAGTCTCAATCCTGAATATCTATGCCCCTAATATAAAAGCACCCACATATGTAAAAGAAACATTACTAGAACTCAAAGCACACATCAAACCCCACACACTAATAGTAGGAGATTTCAACACTCCTCTCTCACCAATGGACAGGTCAACAAGAGAGAAATTTAACAGAGAAATAAGAGAACTAACAGAGGTAATGAATCAAATGGACTTAATAGACATCTATAGAACATTCCACCCAAACAGGAAAGAATATACCTTCTTCTCAGCATCTCATAGAACCTTCTCAAAAATTGATCACATACTTGGTAACAAAGCAAACGTCCACAGATACAAAAAAATTGGAGTAACCACCTGTGTCTTATCTGATCACCATGGAGTAAAGTTAGAATTTAATAATTCCACCCCCCAAAAGCCTACAAACTCATGAAAAATGAACAGCTAACTACTGAACCACCCCTGGGTCAAGGAAGAAATAAAGAAAGAAATTAAAGTCTTCCTTGAATTCAACGAAAATAAAGACACAACTTACCCCAACCTATGGGACACTATGAAAGCAGTGCTAAGAGGAAAGTTCATAGCACTCAGTGCCCACATAAAGAAAACAGAGAAAGCACACATTAGTGACTTAACAGCACACCTGAAAGCTCTAGAAAAAAAAAGAAGCAGACTTACCCAGGAGGAATAGACGACTAGAAATAATCAAACTGAGGGCTGAAATCAACAAAATAGAGACACAGAAAACAATCCAAAGAATCAATGAAACAAAGAGCTGGTTCCTTGAGAAAATCAACAAGATCGACAAACCCCTATCCAAACTAATCAAAAGGCAGAGAGAGAACACTCAAAATAACAAGATCAGAAATGAAAAGGGGCACAAAAAAAAAACCAGATGCTGAGGAAGTTCATAAAATCATTAGGTCTTACTACAAAAGCCTGTATGCCACAAAATTGGAAAATGTAAAAGAAATGGACAGTTTTTTAGATAAATACCATATACCGAAAATAAAAAACAAGACAAAGTGAACAATTTAAATAGACCTATAAGTCGCGAGGAAATAGAAGTTGTCATCAAAAACCTCCCAACCAAAAAAAGCCCAGGACCAGATGGTTTTAATGAAGAATTCTACCAGAACTTCCAAGAAGAGCTATTACCTATACTCCTTAAGGTGTTTCGCATAATAGAAACAGAAGGGTCATTGCAAAACTCTTTTTATGAAGCTATACTTACCTGATTCCAAAACCACACAAAGACACAACCAAGAAAGAGAATTACAGATCAATCTCACTCATGAACATCGATGCAAAAAGTCTCAATAAAATACTGGCAAACCGAATCCAAGAACACATAAAAAAAAAATCATCCATTATGATCAAGTAGGCTTCATCCCAGAGATGCAGGGCTGGCTCAACATACGAAAATCTAACAATGTAATCCATCATATGAATAAACTGAAAGAAAAAAACCATATGATCATTTCATTAGATGCTGAAAAAGCATGTGACAAAATTCAACACCCCTTTATGATAAAGGTCTTGGAGAGATTAGGGATATAATGTTCATATCGAAATATAATAAAAGCAATATACAGCAAGCCAACAGCTACCATCAAATTAAATGGAGAGAAACTCAAAGTGATTCCACTAAAATCAGGAACAAGACAAGGCTGTCCAATCTCTCCATATCTCTTTAATATAGTGCTTGAAGTTCTAGCAATAGCTATAAGACAAAATAAGGATGTCATGGGGATTCGAATTGGAAAGGAAGAAGTCAAACTTTCGTTATTTGCAGATGATATGATAGTGTACATAAGTGACCCCAAAAACTCTACCAAAGAACTTCTACAGCTGATAAATACCTTCAGTGATGTGGCAGGATACAAGATCAACTCAAAAAAATCAGTAGCCCTCCTATACACAAAGGATAAAGAAACAGAGAGGGA